>JAJMOA010000034.1:0-26361 GCA_030449045.1 Isabelozyma pseudorhagii
CCCCCCATAGAAAACTTGCATGCATCGCAAAACCACTCCATTCCTCGAACAATAGAATTTGAAGGATGTCATACATTGAAAGGAAGTCCACATATGCGGTCGCAAGTCTTTATTGCCGTCTTTGGTAAACAAGTTTTAATGCTGCGCTTAAATTTCTACCTGATGCGGAAGAAGAAAAGATTTCAGTAAAAATATTTCTGACTTTGACCGTTGATCAAAAATATTCTGTAGGCAGGGTTCTTACTTACGAAACTCTTTCTAGTCAAGAAAATGGCTGAGGATCATTTCAAAGACTTGAAGACTACCATTCCAGGCCTGGTACCAAGTTCAGGTACCGATGAATAAGACTATGTCAAACTTTATTCAAGTTGACAAAAATTTGCTGGGTATTATATCCGAATGATGCTGCAAATTGTACTGCAGGGCTCAGTAAAAATAATGCTCGCTTTTCACAGTCGCGAGGTATATGCATTGTTTGCTGCACTCGGATTTGGCGATCATTACCTCCTCGAGAATGAAAAATGTAAAAGCCATAAACGCACAGTTGTCACCCAAAAAGTTAATCCCGAACTTTTTGGATATATAATTGGGAAATGGCATTGATTTGAGGGTATAATTATAATTTTATCATAAAGGAAACAATAGAAGCGAGATGTTGTACTAGAGGACACTGTTAGGCGGTTTTGTGTATGCAGAAGTTTAGTAAATATGATCAATCTTGTCGATCAAAAAATGCAAGACGAATTTGCCTATTAGGGTTGTTGCCTCATTCGTATTGTCTTCTTTGGAAGTCGTTACCACGTTTGTCAAGTGATTATTTCCTCTTATAGTGCCAACTTGAGGTGAGATACCTCATTTTGGCTAATCTGCATATAACCACTTATCCGTAACTATAAACCGGTCCACCTATGATTCGAAAATACTTTGGCTTATTTGCATATAACCACTGATCCGCAACTATAAACCGGTCCACTTATAATTCAAAAATACTTTGGCAAATTCACATAAACTATCCTATTAACTGCATTATTCGTCTTTTCTTTGTCTAATCGCCTTGAATCGTTTCAATTCAATTCAAGGACAATATCTCTTTTTCTAGTATTTTGTGAGCCATTGTAGTTCATTGAGGTATTCTTGTTTAGTAGATGTTGAATCTATAGTACTAGCTCAAGCATCTTCGAAGCTTTCAGCTACTTTGCATGACAGATTCGCAAATGAAACTCAAGCGTTGCATAGAATTCTTGGCTAGTTTGCATAACGTCCCTGATCATTAAAAACTTCGCAGAATAAACTTAGACTTTGCATATAAGCCAGGGATAGTTTGCATAACGTCCCTGGTCATTAAATTCTTCGCAGATGAAACTAAATGTTTCATAGAAGTCTGGGCTAGTTTGAATAACGTCCTGGATCATTGAAGTCTTCACAGATAAAACTTAAGCATAGCATTCTTTGTCACCAGCAATTTGAAGTAATTATCCAGAGCAGTGCTGGCTTTTTCCAACCAAAAATGACATTGGTTCAAGACATCTCGTCCGTTTTGAGATGTGGGGGCGGTACTCAAACCCTATTTTTGATTATTGATAATTTCGCATCTCTGTCAGGATGTCCATTTATGGAGTTCCAATTGACGGAAACGGTGTCATATATTTTGGATAGAAAATTGAACATACTCGTTGCACGAAACTAGTTGAATGTGTGGCTATATTCGCTCAAAATCAAAATATCATTTTGCGCTTCGCAAACTTAGCAAACTACATCACGCCGCAATTATGTAATACACATGTTTTTCAAATTCCGAAAATTTAACTTTCAACGACAAAAGGTAAAGCTAAATTTCTTATCGGATAATTCATGATGATATTACTGTACAGTTATCCCAACTGGAATAATGTTGGGTGAATTGACATTTCAGAAAAAAGACTGAATGAAATGAAGTTTTTATGAGCAATTGTAGTTTTTCAGCACTTTTTATTAAAAAATAGAGAATTTCAAGAAAAAGTTGCAATTTTGCATTTTTATGAATTACAAGTAAATCTAGCAAGCTCATACATGTCATTTGAGTCATATTTTACCAATTGTCAGTTTAACAACGTTTTGGAGAGAGTGAATTTTGCAACAAAACAAGTAGCCTCAAACTCAGATGGTGAGTAAAGTCCATTTCAACATTCCCCTAAGTTCCAGAAGGTAGCATCAAGAAAGTCTATAATGTACCAAGAAACTTTTCGCTCACACTATACCCCTAGAGGACTACATACATAGATATTCAGTTAGGACAATAGCCTGCTCACTAATATTACGAAACTTACACAGAATTGGTAGATATTACGAAGTTTACACAGAGAGAACGCGGATATTAAAAAGCTTCACGATTCCTTCCGCTCCTACTGGCGAAACCAAATCAGGTTTTTGCCTTCCGGTATTAATTGCCGGAAAAGATTTTTCTCGGGAAGAATATATATTTAGATTGCTGCAAAAAATTGCCAAACCACCGGAATTACATTTTGCACGATCTATAAACCTGTGCTGCCTTAAGAAACAGCATATTGAAGTGGCACAGTAGGGGCTCAGTTTACTCAACTCAGACTTACAAGTCACCTGATAGGCCAGTGCTCCAAGTGCTCAATTATTTGCTGGTATCAAAGCGTTAGATTTTATCCGTACTATCCGCAGAGCAAATTTGTACCTCGGGCTTAGACAGGTGACCGCAAGAGTGCAGTCTGCGACGGTAATGAGCTCGGAACTGCGAAAAAGGGTAACTGTCATCAACCTTTAAATCAGGCTTATCGTTATCGCCCCTGGAGCAACGATAAGAGTACCCTGTTCCAAGAGACGATTGCGATATCAAAGAGCTATGACGTAGATTATGGGATTTTCTCAAACACATTTCAAGCCTTTGTAATCTGGAACTACTTTTGCTAGGCACAGAAGTTTTCGTGTCAGCGTGGGCGTATTTCCATCTATGATTTACTGCTAGTGAATAACACAAAGAAAAATATTGTGAAGGGCATTTTTAAAACTTCGACTCTTTGCCGTATTTGTTTCGTTCGGGGTTTCCTTTAGCTCGCTTACAGAGTAATTTCTGTTGGCATTTTCGGGTTTTGTCACCTGTCAAAGTGGCTTTTTCTGACACAGCATTGCATTTTTGTAAAAGTTTTTCCGCCATCTTTTTTGTGTCAGAGAAGTCTAGCATTCCATTGGCAAACCGCTATTATTACCAATGATAAGACAGGATGCGGTCATCTTATATTTGAAATTCTCCTGTAGTTTCTGCATCCCCACTTCGACTACCTATAACGCTTCCACAAATATTTTTTTTCCCCAAACTTTTATTGCTTTTGGGCATAATTCACCGTTATAGGCGTTTGCAGCATATTTATATAATAACAGAACAATTTGCCCGGTTAATTTCAACTGATGAAATTTTTAGTTCCTAACAACTAAGGTTGATTTTGATATTGCCAGTTTTCTTCCTCAAACTAATGATAAGAGTATACACTTCTGTTTAACTTTCACACACCATACTTAGACTGTTACAATCTACGATTCAGAAATACGATAATGTCCAAACCAGTGTCCAAACAGGGGAGTATAGAGCCTGATGTGTCAGAGTTACTGCCTTATTGTCCAGAACAGAAAAAGAGAAATCCGCTACAAAGGTTCGTCGACGGATTTAAAAGAGAGATACCTGGCGAAAAATGTGCCGCCAGCGAGAACAAGGTATTAACTCGTCGTCATCTTACTGTTTTGAGTCTTTCAAGTGGCTTGGGTACTGGTCTCTTGGTTGCATCGGCCTCCAAACTAGCTTCTGGTGGTCCTCTATCATTACTTGTTGGCTATTTCATCATTGGTTACTTGATGTTGTTTCCTACTATGTACCTGTGTGGTGAATTAGCGATCGCATATTCTAATTCTCCAGGTGGTTTTAATGACTATTACAGGAAGTTTATGGACGAGAGCATGGCATTTGCTCTTGGTTGGAATTATTGTTTCCAGTGGATCACCGTCATTTCATTAGAATTAGTTACCGCTAGTTTAACTATCAAGTTTTGGAATGATACCATTAATCCCGATGCATTTGTCACCATCTTTTTGGCTACGGTAATTGCCATCAATTTATGTGGTGCTCGAGGATATGGAGAGGCAGAATTTGTGATGAATAGTATCAAATTATTGATGTTGTCAGGTTTTATCATCTTTGGTCTTTGCGTGGACTTGGGTGCCTCTAAGCTGGGTTATATCGGAGGTAAGTACTGGAGAGACCCTGGTTATTTCACTAACTTCAAAGGATTAGCTAGTGTCTTTGTCACGGGTGCCTTCTCGTTAGGAGGAACCGAGTTCATTTGCCTCTTTGTTTCTCTTCAGCCTAATCCAAGAAAAAGTTTGAAATCAGCAGTCAAGTTGGTGTTCTATAGAATCACCGTTTTCTTTTTGGGTTCATTAGTGTTCGTGGGGTTATTGGTTCCTCATAACTCAGATAGATTGATGGGAACAGGTGGCTCCAGTGCCTCTCATGCATCTCCTTATGTTCTTTCAGCAGAATTACATGGGGTCAAAGTACTTCCTCATATTATAAATGCTGTTATTTTAAATTCAGTCACTAGTGTTGCCACAGCAGCAATGTATTCCTCGACACAATTATTATATTCATTGATGAAACAAGGCTATGCCCCCAAATTTTTAGACTACGTTGATAGAAGCGGAAGACCTACTATTTGCTTCCTTATTGTCACGGCCTCTTCATTCTTCGCCTACATCGCAACTTACAAAAAGGAAGAAACTGTGTTCAACTGGCTATTATCCATTAGTGCCTTGTGCTTTATGTTCGTTTGGCTGGCCATCTGTATTTGTCACATCAGATTCAGAGCAGCATTGAAATACAATAACATTCCTTTGTCATCATTAGCATTTGTATCCCCATTCGGTGTATGGGGATCATACCTTTCTATCTTGATAAACTTTTTGATTCTAATTGCCCAATTCTGGGTTGCATTGTTTCCAAAGGGTGGGAAAGCAAATGCAAACTCATTCTTTCAAAATTACTTGGGAGTACCATTTATCCTTGTATGTTATGCTGGTCACAAGATTTACTCCAAAAACTGGCAATTTATGATCCCAATCAAAGACATCGATATTGATGAAGGAAGAACGATATACGATCCAGAAGTGTTGGAACTCGAGAGGCTCGAGGAGAAAGAGTCTTATAAAAAAGCTCCATTCTGGAAGAAAGCCCTTATTGTTTGTTTTGATTAGGTTGTAACATATTTATCTTCTGTAACGAATACAAATTATGACATCGATGATTAAGAGCTGTATTTTATGTAGAATTAGCAACTGTCAAAATATTATTTTGTGCGCATCTCGGAATTAGTTCATGCATTGATTCCGAAGGTCATACATCTTTCAATTTTGAGATCAGAATCACATTTCGCAATTTCGCTCTTCAAGCTTAGTCTCTTCTCCCCCAATTAACCAGTTATGTCTCTCGGAAGTGAACATCAAACTTACTACTCACAAGGGTACGATACCAGCGTCTCTAACACTCACCTGTGGAGAACAGCTGAAAGTTGCAGCGCATACATGCTTCATTTGATCAAACCAAATAGTGTCATACTTGATGTTGGATGTGGGCCAGGTTCAATTACTCTCGATCTAGCAAAAAGAGTACCATCAGGTAAGGTCATTGGCATTGAACCTTCAGTTGAAGTTCTTGAAGAAGCCAACAAGAAGCTTGCCGAGAATGACATTACCAATGCCGAGTTCAAAGTTGCGCTGGCATACAAATTACCGTTTGATGACAACACGTTTGACATTGTCCATAGTCATCAAGTTTTGCTCCATTTGGTTGATCCATTATTGGCTCTTCAAGAGATGAAAAGAGTCGTCAAACCAACCGGGTATGTGTGCTGCCGCGATGCTGATCTTGATTTGACCACGGTCTATCCAGCTAAATATAATGATAGCATACGAAGCTACTTTTTGAGTAAAACCACCCGTTCACCTACATCTGCTACACGAGGTAGATCGCTTCATGAGCTAGCTCAAAAAGCTGGCTTTAAACCTCGTCTAATTCGATCTACAGTAGGTAATTGGTGTATATCAAGTGCTGCTGATCGAGCTTGGTTTGGTGAGATGTATAAAAATAGAATTGAGAAGTCATTCGAAACTTTTGATGATGATCCAGATGTAAATGAAAAGAAAAAGAAGGAAATCAGTAAAGCTTTTGATGATTGGATAAAGGATGACCTCGGATGGCTTTTGGTGATTCACGGAGAGATTGTATGTCAAAAAGAACTACACAACTCTTGAGTAGCATTTCACAAATAAATAATTATAAGATTACGATAGTCTTTGCTAGTTAGTACATAAATATATAAATTTAGTCTAGTAATGCTACAATTCTCATTCATTGCCAAACCCATCAAATACCTGGGTCAATGCGAGGTCATTGAATATATCAAGATAAGGATCTTGTAAATCAAAGAAAGACTCCATAGCGTTATTCAAATCTTGTTGCAAATTAGTTAACGGTGGCCATGAATCGATGGAATAAGCACCAGCTTTAGGTGTATTATTATTATCAAACAGCTTTGTTGATTGCCCATTTTCGAGTTGCCCTGCTTCTATATCCGCCAATGGACAATCACTTCTATTGATAGAGAAGGAAATGTTTGGCTTATTATCTGAAGCAGTTGGATTGATCTCACCCGATTTAGCATCTACAACATCTCGAATAGCTTTCCAGTCTTTCGTCAAATCCTTAATATCAAATCCTTTTAATGGTTTTTCAATGTAGGTTATGAGATCCATTACCTGATCATTGGTCAATTGTAAGCTCTTGTATAACAGTTCCTTCGTTTTAGAATCAGGAGTCTTGTAATAGTCGTCTTGCACAATGTTTCTCAAAATGAACGAGTGTGAGTTGGAAGCACGCCATGCAGAACAATGACGGTGACTTAATTTGGAAATACCAATAATACAAAGTTTAGAACTTCTTATTACGAGTCTCTGCAAGTGTTCGAAATTTCCAATTGTACTTTCGTCAGCATTATTAGCTTTTAACGACCTAATGGTGTAGCCAAGTCTGGTAATGAGAGAGAAGAAAAATATATTTGACTTGTGAAGCATCATTTGGATACATGGATTAACGGACAAATGGGCAGCTTCTTGGAAGTAAAAATGAGGCTTATCAAGAAGTTCATAGAAACCTTGTAAGCATTCCTCCGTAATTATGGCTAAGATCTTTTTCAAGTAGAAGAACATCAAATCAAACTCTTTAGCGGCTTCGTAATGAAGAAAGAAATGAAAGTAAATTGACAATAAGAAATATTTCAATGCTAAATAACGATGGATTTGGATCGTTTTAACAAATTGGTCATTGAACTCAACCTGATTAAATGCATGAACGAAATCCTTAATGGTACCGTATTCGTTGAGCATTCGTGTTTCTAACTTACTCAATTTTGCCGTCAACATAGACATTGGTACTCTTTCTTTAACCTCAAGAACCAACTTTAAAATCTGCTTCACGAGAGGAACGATGGTTTCCATAGGCTTCATCGCGTCGATGACAAAGCGATCCATTCCTTTGACCAAGCAATTTTCGTTGTTCAGATCAACAAGGGGAAATTTTGTATCTACGAACCTTTCCCCAATAGCGTAAGGGTTTCCGAATTTGATTGAATGGATAATATCCATATAGTACAAATGAAACCAGATTTTCCTCCGGACGTTATTAATACGAGGATTATTCAAAATATCTGGAAAGTTATCCGGCTCTCTGTTAAGACCTAAAGAGTACCCCATCTGAATTAACAACCCGTTGTAAATCTGAAATTGATTTTTAGTTGGGCCTTCGGAGTCTTCTGGTGCAGAGAACATATATAGTCTCAAGTAAAGAGCTAGCTGAAGCACTTCTAGACTCGTTCTGTGGAACAACTGAAATTCATTAAGACAGTTTCGAGACATATCAATGAATTCAATACCAATAGGGTTCAACAAAAGTGTCTTGATCTCTTTAGCAGAATCCGTTGTAGGGTTTGATTTGATATTTTGCTCATTAACTTCCATCGTATTTGAAATAAGGGAAATATAACTCAATCTCATCAAAACGAATAAAAGGCCAATAATAGCATAATCGACTTTCCTCGTAATTTTGAGTACAGAAGCTTGGGATAGGTCATTATCTGGGGAACTTATCATGGCGGAAATGCTGTTACGAAATTCTATTTCATCCAAAAACGGATAAAAAGGATATAGGAATTTAAAAAATCGATCAATATGAGCCCAAATTATAAAGGGGCTTGGAAGTATCTCAGTAATTCTATCCTTCAAGCTAGATTCTTTGTTAGCACAGTTGTTATTGAAAGTCAACCCCAAAGGTAGATTCTTTAATTTTACGCTATAGTTATCGGGATCGAATTTACTTAACAGGTAAGATTTGATTCTCTGAAGCACTGAAAATGGACTATTGGGGCTTCTACTATCTTGTTCGCTTGAAAAAAGACTAGTTGCCTTATATTTTGGGTCCACATTAGACCGTCTTGAATGGATAAAATTCCACAAGTCCGACAAGGCACAATCTTTTCTGATGATACAGTGCCACGAAAAAGGGCCGTGATTGAAGGTTTCTAACAGCTGAGGATCAACACAAATTGGGGTGTAGCCTTCGAAGAAGTTAATTGTCTCGTCAGGACTGCTGATAGGGTTTATACCAGCAACAGCATCAAAGGTAGAAAAGCTGGAAAGAAGACCGGTAAGTCTAGCCGACAGTAAAAAAGCTCTATTATATTCTTTTTTGAGAGAAGAAGGAGATTCTGAGGTTTCGGAGCTTTCATAACTTCTTGTACTTTCTGAGCCTTCTATAAGAGACTGGAGATGAACTATCTTCTGTTTCAAATCAGAGAGTTCCTCTTTGGATCCTTTTCTTCGAACAGTAGAAGTTGCGTCCTGCTTACGGGGAGTTTCCGTCGGTTGCTTACTGTATTTCAAAGCATTATTGGCATTAATTTGTGCCAATTTCTCAATGGCAACTTTCTCGTCCCATTTGGGAACATTATAACTGCATAACTCCGATGAGTTGTACCTTACACATGAAGTACACGGTTGTTTCCGGTCACAACGTACTTTTCTGTACTTGCACACGTTGCAAACTACCGTGACACGATTTCTTCTTTTGGACAGGGGCTGTCTTTTCTTGATAGAGAGATCCTCCAGAGTTCCCGAATGGTCATCGCTTGGACTGGAACTAGATCCGTGACCGTCCAGTCGATACGATTTGGGGGTCATTAATGAACAAACAGAAGTCTTTTTAGACGTATTCGTGAGTTAAGAAAACTATTTTTTGTTTCCACAAATCAGAGGTTATGTGTGATATTTATATTTATTTGGAGTGCTGCTTAGTAATGGGCCCTTTGATTTATAGTAACATCATATTCTTGAACTGCTTATCTCACCTAGATGTAACTTTTTTCTTAGGCGAACGTGACTTTTCTGACTTGTTTTGCAACCCAATTCTCTAGTGGAACAGTATCGATCTGATTGGAATCAAGAAGAAACCGATATACAGAATAAGAATACCCATTGCGCATTTAAACGGAGATTAGATTTTTTTTTTTTTGCATGTACGGCATTACTCAGGCACAAAAATACTACGCAGTTTCGGACAAGAGTTGAAGATGAGCGAAAGATTGGCAGCTGACAATTTCTGCTTTTGTATGACGTGAGGGGACCCATGGTTGTATTCTGTTTCACTTGACTGTAAATTTTCTTGAAGTAGAGTTTGATCCGTACCTCCCATGCCGTGTTTCGGGGTTATTAGCGAAAGCACAGGTAACGTGAGCCGTTCTTAGGATCTAATTAGATGACTATTCAAACTTTATTGTTCGTTGGAATCATGTCTGATTTGGACCTGTCAAAGTGATGAACAATTAATAATCTCGTAAAACAAGGGTGGCCACAGGCAACGAATACAACTGCTGTTCTCTGGTCTTCTTCTTTCTTCCCAAGGCAGGATGTACTTTCTGTGGGTGTTTCATTAGTTTCGAGTCACACTGTTAAGTAAAGTATCCAAGATCCTAATAGCTTCTCTCTCTTCCTAATGCAGGAACCTAGTGACAGTACCCAGTAGATTGATATAGCGACAGTCCCTTCTGTACCCATGTACCCACGTCGATGCTCACAGGATAGAGCCACCAATGAAACTCAAGGTAAATGACAGAAAGAATCGTCAAAAAGAGACCTTATATATCCGAGACTACAAGTCAAATATACGGCAATACTTTCTGTGTATATATATTGGTAGCAATAGTTCCACAATATGAGTCGCAAATTAGCAGCAGAGTAGTAAATCTTACACGGCACAATTGAGTGCCCCAGTTAACCCCTTATTATAGTTATAACGGGATTGAATACTGCTAGATAACTACATGGGCTTTTATACCATTTAACCAAAAGATATGTTGATGATCAAGCAAAATATGCATGGACAGAAAATATTCAAAGCACATGGAAAAAATAAGTTGAGTTCATGCTGTTCCGGAAGAGCACCTTGATTTGTAATACTACAAATCTATGAGATACCTACTGAGTTTTAAAACGGAATATCTGTTACGTTCTGCTCGTTTTCCTTTCCTTTCCCGATCATTAAGAACCGCCTTTTCTTCGCTGCAAGGAGAGCGAATCTAAAGGTGTCAAAGCGCTCGAAAAAATGCTTGACGTATTTTTTAGCTGCCGTACCAAAATAGTTTCCGAAATCCCCATAAACTACTTTGTAGCCGAGGGGAAGATTTGATGACATACATAGTAGTAGAGGATAAGGATTTGGAGAAAGTTGCCGATGTACTCGAGGCAGCGTTCTATACTAACCCATTACATCGGGCGATGCTCAAAGAGAGGCTTAAGGTGCCATTGGAAGACAATCTCGATTTCGAAGCAACAAAAGGAACTTTTAAAGAAAGAATATTTCAACTCAAAAAAGAGGGTGCAGATATCGTCCACAGCAATGATTTTACTGCCGTAGCTGTTTGGTTAAGGCCTAACTTGAAGATGTCGCCACCGCCGATTACCGCCCTTGTTCAAGAGTTCAAAGATAAAATGCAAGCATTGAAAGACTCTCATGGGTATACTGACAGAGCAGATTGGCACTTACTGCTAATTGCCCGTGATCAAAGCAAAATTTCCAAGGGTTCCGTTAGGCGTTTGATTGAGCCTTACCTTCAAAAAGCCAAAGATGAAAAGACTGGAGCCTCGGTAGTAGCAATCGACCAAAGAGCTAGGGAAATCTACGAGTATTTCGGTTTCAAAGTAGTAGATAGCTTTAAATTAGGAGAAAATAGATTGGATAGAGATGGGCTCCCAGACCCTAACGGAGAGGGTCTTGAAGTAACTTATTTGGTGTATGATGTTTAGGTTTACTAGGGAGCTACATACCCCAGGTTGAAAGCGTGTGGGTTAAAAAATCTCTCTTTCTCTTTTTCTTTTCGAAAATAGAATTACATGCCATTACTAAATAACTACTGATAAATTAGCAAGTAGTAAGCAATGCTACAATTCAAAATGTACAAGAATTAATTAACGAATATGTAATTAGACTTTGATGGATTTATCATTCACCTTAACATGGGAGTGGTTTCCATGCTTTTCAGTTTTAACTGATAATTTCTTCTGCTCTTCCTCTTTTTTGTCTTCTTCTTTTTGATCTTCTTCATCAAACTTAATCCAGTCCGCAAAACCATCATCGAAAACTGTAGGTAAAGCCTTCTCGATTTTGAACAAGTTTTTTTCTTTAGCAATAATCGTTTCGAATTGCTTGTACTCTTTATCATTGAGCAAACAGGCATCTAATGCTTTACTCAACTTCTTTTTATCTATTTTAACCCCAATAAATACCAATTCGTTACGTCTATCCCCATGCTTTCCTTTCATATCTTTCGCAATTAATGCTGCCGCCTCTGGAGGAAAATATTCTGGTCCAGTAACTGCAAACCACGGAATACCTCCTTTCAAGGTCAACATAGCCCCGGCAGAAGACCATTCACCTCTCATGATGTATCTTGAAGCCAACCAGAAGAAACCCTTGGAACGTAACATTGGTCCAAAGATAGAACCCTTTTTGTTTTTAATGATTTGTTTCTCGGACGGTGGAGCATATCCATCGTCTTCTTCTTCCTCTTCTTCTTCCTCGCTCTCGTCTTCCTCTTCATTTTCCTCTTCGCTATCATCTAATTCCTCAACTGGAGCTTCCTCGTCATCGAATCCCGATTGCTCTATAATCACAAACTTGTCTCGGATTAATTTGTAAAGTCTCTCTGGATGGAACGGTCTTCTAGAAACATACACGAAGTTGTTGATACCATATTCTTCGGTTTCAGGTTTTGGTGTCAATTTGGCATTCTTGTCAGTTCCAAATCCTTCTCTTAAAGTCATTTCATTGATACTTTGCAACCAACCTGCAGAAGTAGACGATTTTTCAAAATCAAATAATTTAGTGCCGATTACTTCCTTAACAGGAACATCACAGTAGTCTGCTTTAATGATTTTAGCAATAGGGTTCAATGATTTTATTACTTTTTCGATCTTCTTTTGCTTCTTCTTGCTTATGGTAGAAATCTTGTTGACAATTATGACATCAGAGAATTCAATTTGATCAACCATCAAGTCTGTGATGGTTCTTTCAGTTTCACCCTGACCGTTATCACCCCATCTGTCAACCAAGAATTCAGTGGTTTCAAAGTTAGAAAGGAAGTTCAAAGAGTCAATGACCGTAACACAGGTGTCGAGCTGACAGATTTTATTCAAACCTCCCATCTTGACAATGTTTTCCAAAGCCTTCTTTTCATCTTCAGACATAGAGCCCTCAGATTGTAACAACATTTGCGAGAATTCGGTAGTGAAGGTTTCAGCCACCTGCATTGGTTCAGAGATGCCAGTAGATTCGATTACAATGTACTGGAATTTACCAGAAAGAGCCAACTCTGATAATTCTTCCAAAAGATCTCCTCTCAAGGTGCAGCAAATACACCCGTTTTGAAGTTGAATAAGCTTCTCTTCTTTCTGAGTCACCTTATGATCTCTGATTAAAGCAGCATCGATATTCAATTGAGAAACATCGTTGATTATAACTGCTACTTTAAGACCATGGTTACTAGTTAAGATTTTTTCGAGCAAGGTGGTTTTACCAGAACCCAAGAAACCTGAGAGTAAAGTTACTGGAATCGGTTTAGTTATCTTACTTTTTGCCATTTTAATTGTACTTTTTTTACAGTTTACTACTGTTGGAGTAATTGCAGTGTATTATATACAAAAGGGACACTGCCTCTACCTAGGGTTTTCAGCAATATACCCTGGAAGTTACGGAAAGACTTCACTATACTCATACTTCTTTCCATGTATATATGGACCCACACCAGAGCTGCATGCTGACTCATTGCAAGTGGCGTCCTGTGATTGGTCCTTGATAGTGTAATACAGTAATAAATACAATGCTAGTGGTTACAGATAACCACTATAACTTTGAATTTTTCGCAATAATTCTTACTACCTCATCAATGCAAAAATTACTGCAAAACCTTCGCAAGTGTTCGTGCTTGTATTGATTTTGCGAGCCCTGAACCTCAGAGTTTTTTTGTGTAGCTATAGCGGACACCTGCATACCGAATGTATATAATGATCTTGAGCTGAAAAAAAGTAAGTTTCTTTTAGTGAGCAATGGGTGACGTAGATATTTTTAAATTCACCTTGGAGGAGCTTGCGAAATTGGAAGGAGATGACATCAAATTGAAGAATTTCGGTGCCGAACAAGCTTTCCAGCTTGGATCGTTAGCCAGACGCATTGCAAATGAAAGATACGCTAGCAAATCAGTTGTTATTGATATAACCCTTGCCAGTGGACAAGTTTTGTTCCACAGTGCTACTGGAACTGGTTCTGCTGCCGATAATGATGAATGGGTCAATCGTAAGAAGAGACTTACGTTGAGATGCGGAAAATCAAGCTTCGCTGTTGGTCAATCTCTCAGAATGAAGGGAAAGACTATGGAGGAAGCATTGTTCATTTCCTCCTTGGAATATGCCTCTCACGGGGGATCGGTTCCAATTAGAATCGAATCGTTCGATGGTTTGATTGGTGCTTTGACCATTAGTGGTTTGGCGCAGCAAGAAGATCATCTTTTAGCCATTGACATTTTGAAGCAGTTCAAGCAAGCAAACTAGGCAAAGAATATGGTAATTTATGCGCCAACTAAAGGGTAAAGGAAAATTCCGAGGCTAGAAATGAAGCTGATTGATTTATATACATTAAAAATACTTCATTATACGTAAAAATAATAAATAATGAAACATAAAAGTTGACAAATAATCTACTCAACCGCAGTTGGGCCGAAGAATTCGCTGAAGATTTGAGCATCATCAACTTTTCTCTTACTCAATTCGTCTCTTACGAACTTCATGTATCCCACTGGACCCAATAAATAAATATCATAAGACTTACTGAAGTCAATGGTATCGAAGTCTTCTGGGGTCAAGCTAGCGAACTTAACCGTGCTGAAATTACCTTTCTTTTCGTCTCTTATATCTTTCTCGTGATTGGAAATGAATTCTTTCACTTCAAACTTGTCACCATAGTATTTTTTGAACAGACTGAATGTATCAGCAAATGGTCTGACACCAATGGTGTGATTTGAGTCGAAAAGAGTAACTTTCTTTCCATCTTCCAAGGCCTTTTCAGCAATGGGCACAAGTGGAGTGATACCAATACCACCAACAAACAATAACACATCGTTATCTGATTGCTTGTAAGTGAATTGACCAGAAGGAGGAGCAACCCTGACAGTATCGCCTATTTTCAAATGTTCATGAACGTAAGTGGAAACCGCACCGTCTTCCAATTTCTTCACCGAGATACGATACTCGTTGGCAGTTGGAAATTGAGATAATGAGTATTCTCTCGATTTTTCGAACTCGGCGCCAGGCAATTTCCATCTGATACAGACGTACTGACCTCTTTGTGGAATAGCGATACTACCTCCATCACTAGGAGTGAAATAAACAGACTTAACGTTATCTGACTCGTTATCCAAACGAGTTACTCTGAATTCTCTAAACTCTTGCCAGTCTAATGATTTGTAAACGTCAAACTCCATATTGATCAAAATTTGAGCCAAGTTTCCGTAGGCAGTTTCCCAGGCTTTCAAAAATTCTGGGGTAGCAGTTTCTTCACCCAACAATTCTTTTAACGTGGTTAACAAACAGGTTCCGACAATAGGATAGTGTTCAGCTCTGACTTGCAAACCACAGTGTTTAACGACAATCTGTTTCACAAAGGCAGTCAAGGGAGTGATATCATTGATGTTACGAGCATAGTTCAACAAGGCAAATGCCAAAATTTTAGGTTGTCTTAAATTATTTTGGTTGGTGTCGTTAAAAAACGGCTTGACCTCATCGTATTCCGAAAGCATCTTTTGGTAAAATTTCTGAGTCAACACCTCACCCAGCTGTTCAAGAACAGGGACAGAGGCTGTGATCATCTCTTTTTGTTTTTCAGTTAATTCCTGAATTTGAAAGATTTGTGGTGCTTTAGCATCGGGCGAAATTGCAACGGGAGCCATAGTAGAAGGATTAGTTAGTGGTAAATAATACACCAAAGAAACCCTTTGGCAAGACGACTTTGACTCGATTAAATACCACCGTGGTAATGATGTGGTTACAAAAGCAGAATGTCCACATACATAGCTTAGTAATTGTTTGCAGCTATGGAAACACCCGTTTTCTACCGTTCTCGACAGTTTCTCTCATTTGCAGCTAACTTTACCCTGACTAGTGGCCTGATGCACGAAAAAAAAAAGAAAGAAAACAATTCGGATAATTATGAAATTGCGCGAAAAAATATCGTCCCCACAATAAAAACAGCCAATTGTTTGCATGCATTTGTCAGAAAACTTTGATTCTTATATTCAATAAAGATATATTTACGACTATAAGCCACCCAAATACCCCCCACACATGTGCCCATACAATCCCCGTGTGTCCACATACATTATAACTGCCACTATGAAGCGTGCTTAACATTTATTATGGTAGGCATTCGTCAGGGGAATGACATGCGGCATTTTCCTAGGCGGGCACGTACGGACCTACTTTCGACATTTTCCGTTGAATTTCAGCTTGTATACGGACTTACGGTGAAATAACGGGGATGATGGTTTCCCCGTAGTTTTCCTTGTTAACTCCGACTTCGTTGAGCGGCTTTAACAATTGAAGTGGATTGCTGTAGTCCATATGCCCGCAGAACGGTTCACTTAAATTAAGCCCCATTAATGATAAAGCATCGGCCGGCAACTTCTTGAAGAAATCCATCTCGTAATCTACAAACAAATTCTCTTCCTGCTTCAAATAGCTCTTGGTCATGAAGTAGAATGAACTAATCCGATCGTCATTGGTTTGGTTCCCGCTTGCAGCATGGTAAGCTGACCCTAACATGAAAGCAGCATCCCCTTTCGCCAATTCTATGTAGTTGCATTCGTCGTCGGTGGGGTACCGGTACTCTCCCCACAAGTGACTGCCAGGAACTACTCGTGTGGCCCCATTTTGCTTGGTTGTGTTGGTAAACCCAACAGAGAGGCCTACCAATGTTTCGTCACCGTCGATATATTGCAATCTCTCCTTGTGGATATTATGGTGCACCATATCTTCCCGGTGGTACATCTGATTGCTGGCCCCGGGACCAACTTTATATACGATTCCAGAATTGAGCTGAATGGAACTCGTTCCAGTACGAATTTTCTGTCCGATCCAGAAATAGTTTGTTTCACTGAGAAAGTGCTCACTAACCTGGCGGAATTGCTGGTTGCAGAGGATTTGGTCCCTCACAGTAACGGACTTCAAAACACTCCGAGTAACCACCGTAGTCTGGCGAGGAAATGGAGACCCATTCCATGATTCGTCCCGGAAAAAGAATGGGTCAATTTCGTGAACAATTTGATCGCAAGCGTCTTCGCTAATAAAGTTTTTGACAATAACTACACCGTATTTCTTTAAATGTTCGATGATTGACCCAACGTCGGCTTTGTTCTCGACTGTGTAATCAGCATTAGTGACTTTGGTAGATGAGAGAAAGTGTGGTGGCTGTCTAGGTACTGGTGCATATTTTTTGCCATCATCTGCAACGGTGGCATGAATTAAGTGCATTGATTTGGTGACTGCCATTTCGGAAGCTTTGATAAGAGAAAATAAAAAGTGATGAGAAGAATAGATACAATGAAGGAGTAACGAAACGCTAGAAATCTATGTCATATTTATTGTCACGAGAACGTTTATTCCCCCAAAAATGTCAACCTATAATGACTCGTAGTCATTTTGGAGGATGACTCGCTTGGCTGCTTGCTTGACTGCGTGCTTGACTGCGTGCTGCATATAACCTTTTGCAGTATGGATCCTGGAACCAATGTCAGTCCCAATTAGGCACAAGAAAAAAGAAGTCGATTTCTTAGAAGAAAATGGCACGTATTCCGAGAATCCGTTCGAGTTCCATTTAGGGTACTCAGAAGCTCTGTTTTTGAACTTTTTTTTTTGGGAAATAAGCAAATTGTTCCCCTGATTATGAAGGACCTAGTCATGCACGGAATAAGCACCCAAAAGTCCCAAGAGTTCCTCCGAAGTTGTCATCATCTCATGAAATGCAGGATAATCGTTCAAAAAGTGCAGGATCGTTGCCCATGAAGTGCCGAGCCGTCCATGAATTCCCGGACCATGCTCTCAGAAATAACCGGGACATCCCTTCAGAAGTCCCGGACAATCGTCCATTAAGTCCCGAACCATCGTCCATGAAGCCCCGGATCATCCTCGCAGAAATAATCGGGTAATCCCCCAGAAGTTCCTGCTTTCCCATAATTGTGACCCCAAGGCGTCGATCCCTATTATCGGTGATCCATTCTTGAACTCCGTACTTTTGTCTAATATGAGATCATGACACCGAGAAATGTTCCGTGAGCAGACAAATAATTTGACGCACTAAAAGCTGGGGTAAAATTATTTTTGTCTGATTCTGACCTGCAGCGCATTTTGATACCAGACATTAATTTTTTGGGGCCAAACGCACCACTAAAAAGTACAATTATGATGACCACCGTCTGCACCAGGCTGTAAGCAGTGCCTTCGCCCGTGAGTGAGGGCCACTGCTGTAGTCGCCTTGTTATCGAAATGGCTTTGGAGAATATAATCTTCCCCATTGGTTACCCCTGTGATGCAGGTGGGCTTTGTTCTTATGGATTTGCCATAATGGATGTTTATAAGGCGGATCTATAAACGGATCGATAGGAGGAAGAAATATCGGTACTTTTCTTGCCTCATATAAGTATCCCTGCTGAAGCTCTTCTGAATTTTAGTCTTTATCGTCATCATCATGTCACCTATTCAAGAAGATACTTTATTCAACCAGCCAAACACTTGCTTAAAGATTACCACCGACCGCAAGCTCTTAGTAGACAGAGTTCCTGTCCCGGTAATGACACCCCAACAAGTATTGGTGCATATTAAATCCACTGGTGTTTGTGGGAGTGATATTCACCTCTGGAAAGAAGGAGGAATTGGCGAATTGAAGGTCACCGAAGACATTATCATTGGACACGAAACCCTGGGGATAATTGTTGGAATTGGCTCTGAAGTTACTCAAGATATAAAAGTTGGAGATCGTGTTGCAATTGAGCCCCAAATTCCTTGCGGGAAGTGTTATTTGTGTACCAGTGGGGACTATAACTTGTGTTTAGACGTTGATTTCTTAGGAATGCCAGGAATGCAAGGTAGACAACATTGTGATGGTAGTATGCAAAGATTTTTGCCAATGAATCCTATGTTTGTTCATAAGATACCTGATCACATGAGCTACGAAGAAGGTGCCTTGGTTGAAGTGTTTTCTGTTGCCTACCATGGTATTAAAGAAGCAGGTGGCTTGGAGTTGGGTAAGCCATGTATGATTGCCGGTTGTGGGCCCATTGGTTTAGCTACTTTGACACTAGCAAATGCTGCCGGAGCTTATCCGATTGTCGTCACCGATGTATCTGAGGAAAGACTAGAATTTGCTAAGGATTTGATTCCTTCTATTAAAACCTATCAGATCAACACCAAGCAAAGTGTCTATGAGAATGCTGAAAACATCCGGAAGTTGTTTGGTACAACTGAGTTTGAAATGCCTCCATACGTTTTGGAATGCACTGGAGTTCATTCTTCCATTAACACCTGCTGTCATGTTGTCAGAAGAAAAGGAACTTTGACGGTGGTCGGAGTTTCTGGTAAAGAGGAAATTGACGGGTTTCCCTTTATGAGGATTTCCTTTGGTGAAGTCAATCTCAAGTTTGTTAACAGATATCACCATACCTGGCCACCGGTGATCAGCTTAATTGCATCCGGAAAAATAGATGTGAAAAAATTCGTATCTCACAGATTCAGATTGGAAGAAGCAGACAAGGCTCTTGAAGCAGTTCGCAATCCAAAGATAAAAACCATGAAGGTTATGGTCAATGATGATGTTGACCTTTTCTCCGCATAGAGGAGATAATACTGTGCTAATTGATGTTGAAGGAGATTTGTAATCCTTTTATAGAGAATAAATGAAGTAGCTGTTACCAACTTTGTAATTCATGCCATGAATTAACTGTAGCTACAATGAGAGAGCATCCAATTGCAAATATCTACTGTCTGCCTAATCGTTCAGTTTTTATTGTCTACTTGTTATTTTAGGTTATTTTTTTGTCCGTTCATTCTTCAACTTCTTAAATAGAATCTACTGGTATTTGTTGATAATACATCTATTAATGAGCCACTTGTTCTACTTTATGTTCGTAATTGGTCAATACTTCCACCTTTCCGGCTGAAGCACTAGAGTCATCGAACACATAGTGTAGCCACTCTTGAACTAATCTTCTTGCCAATTCGATACCGACCACTCTTTGTCCCATACATAAGACTTGACAGTTATTGGAAAGAATGGATCTCTCGACGCTGAAGCTATCATGAGCAGTCACTGCTCTGATTCCAGGAACTTTATTAGCTGAAATAGCGACTCCCAAACCAGTCCCACAAATTAAAATAGCTCGATCAGCTTTTTGGCTAGCGATGAGCTCCCCAGCTTTGATTCCGATTAATGGATAAGCGGTTGAGTCTTGGTCACTTCCAACGCCAACATCAATAACTTCAGAAACTAATTCTGACTTCTTTAAGTCTTGCTTAATCTTCTCTTTATAGTCGTAACCTGCCTGGTCACTTCCAATTATCACTCTGTATGGCATAATATAATGATAACTAACGAGGCAAAATAGAGCGATTTTTCTGGGGGGATTTCCCTCGATTATAACACATAGTTATTGACAGAGATTTTGCCCTTAAATTTTCAGGCGTCATGACCATTCCTACTTGACAGGAGCCCTTGGAATACAGTTGATCTATTTGGGATATTCCGATATATACCCCACGGATGAGTGAGTTGGGATACTTGGTCTATTTGGGATATTCCGATATATTCCCCACTCGTGAGTGAACCCTCAGAATATTATTTAGTCTATTTAGGATATTCCGATATACTCTCCACCGATGAACAAGCCTCTATCTTTAAAAAGATATTCTGGGACAAAAAAAAATGTCGGATTTTAGTCTTTGTGTTATAATTCTACCCTTGTTTTTTTTTTGCAACTTATGCAACAATCAGAAAAAAACTGCGCAGCGCCTCTAAAACCAGTAACCATGCTTTATTTAGAACTACATCCTGTCGCCTTAAACCTTAAGAGTGTTGCAACTCTCATTTGTTGTGTTTTCTGGTCTGCGTTCTGCTTTTGGTGCGGACCGGAGACCGATTTACTGCTTCCCTATATCGACAAAGTTTACTGGCAGAGGCGTCATCGGCAAAGGCTCATAATTTTTTGTTTGTATGCTTCAAAAGTGGAGATTGTGATGACCCCAGAAACCTAAATATACCACATCTTTGCTGAGGAATTTTGAACTACATGATGTTCTTTATTTTTGAAGCCAACAAACCCAATACGGTAACTCATGCAGACAATTTCTGCAGTTTGATTTCGCATAAGTGCTAATTCTTCCGAATTTTAAATCTAAGGACGACTATCTGTCCTCATAAATATGGCAAAATCCAATTTCTTGAATCAATTTGATTGCCTAAATCTCATTGAAGAATGTCGAAACACTTTTTACCCAAAGATAGCGCTTTGCTTGTGAACCATTGCTTAAAAGGAGTTATCTGTGAGAACGAAGACTTGTCCCTCTTAGAAAATGAAAAGGTTATCTTCCATAATAAATTTGACTCTAGTAAAGTCTCACTCATCAGTGGGGGTGGCTCTGGACATGAACCAGGCTGGTCTGGTTTTGTCGGAAAAGGTATGTTAACTGCCGCAGCTCAGGGAGATGTATTTGCTAGTCCAAATGATAAGAACATTCAAAGCGCAGAAAAAGTAACTCATTCTGATGCTGGTGTCATTTTCATCATTACAAACTACACTGGAGACAATCTTTATTTTGGTATGGCAGCCCAAGATTTGATTTCCCGCTACGGAGACTCTAAAGTCAAGATACTTAGAGTAACTGATGACGTTGCTGTTGGAAAATCAGCTGGGGGTTTGGTTGGTAGAAGAACCTTGGCTGGTTGCACGTTGGTGATGAAGATCTTAGGAGCAGCCAGTGAACAAGGCTACAACATCGATGATATTTTCAGATTAGGTACAGATATCAATGCAAATATTGCATCAATCAACGCAGGGTTAGACCATGTTCATATTCCTGGGCATGGAAGTGAGGAAGATTACGGAAAGTTAGATGCAAATCAAATAGAGATTGGTCTTGGTATTCATAATGAACCCGGGGTATTGAAAATCAACAAAGTTCCTTCCAACGAGGAATTGGTTTCGAAACTTTTGAACTACCTCTTGGATAGATCAGATCCCGAAAGGGGATTCTTCGAATACGACGATGAGGATGAAATTGTGTTGCTCTTCAACAATTTAGGCGGTTTGCCAGTTATTGAAGAAAAGGCCTTATTATATTCAACATTGGACACCTTAAGTGAGCACTATCATATTCATCCTTCCCGTGTTTATTCTGGTTCATTTATAACTTCACTAAACGCTCCAATTTTCACCATTACTCTTTTCAATGTGACTAAGTCTGCCTCCAAGCAGTTTTCTGCTTCTGAGCTTCTTGGATTTCTTGATGACGAAACCACTGCTACTAACTGGGCAAAGTCCCATCTCTCGAAGCCAATTCGCAACAAAGTAGACCCCAAATCCAGAATAATTAAAAGCTTTCAGGGATACGAAGAATCAAAGGAGTTGGTGTTCGCTAATGATATCTTCATTGATGCCAATACCTTGATCGAGGTTATCACCACTGCTGCTCACAATGTGATTGCCAAAGAGCCAGAAATCACCGAATGGGATACCAAAATGGGAGATGGTGATTGCGGCAAGACTTTGGAAACTGGATGCAATGCCATTCTTCGAGAGCTTAAGAGCACCGACTTGAAGACCGGATCGGTGATTACTGCCCTTCATGTGGTCCTTAAGGTTATCAAAGAAGATATGGGGGGCACTTTAGGTGCTATTCTTTTTATCTTTATGAAATCTTTCATCAACAGATTAGAGGTTTTGTTAGCAGATAATACCAGGAAAACTGAAAGAAATGAAATTTTTGGCGAAGCCTTGCTTCACGGAATAAACGTCTTGGGAGAATTCACCAAAGCTAGAGTAGGTCATAGAACGGTTATGGATGTGCTTATTCCCTTCTGCAACACCTTTTCTCAGACGAAGGATATTGTTGCTGCCGTAGATGTTGCACGGGAGGCAGCAGAGGGCACCAGAAAGTTGAAGCCGAAGTTAGGTCGGGCCACGTACGTTGGTGGAATCGCTAACCAGGAAATTTTCCCTCCTGATCCTGGTGCTTATGGAGTCTACGAAATAATCGAAGCCTTAAGACTTCTCAAAGCATAAGCCCGAAAGTTATATACTTGAATGAACAACGACTATTATTAATACTTGCTAGCATTAACTTCTATTTCTTTCGCAAGCTTATCAAGAACCTCTTTTGTATCTAAGTTGGGGTCTATTAAATGATAGTTTTGGCCTGCTAAATAAAATCCGTAGTTTTCGTCTTTGGCAAGGCCCAAGAACTTTTTGAAGCCTGAGTATGCGTATCCATAACCAGGGAGTTGTTTGTTAGGCAAGGTTGAATAGCTGGACAATAATCTTTCAATGAACGTAGTTTTCAAAGTTCTAGCTGGCTTACCAGAAACCAACTCAGTCATGATCGTTGGAATTTCCTTGCATTGTGAAACCTGCTTCTTAATGAAGTCATTGGCTGAAGATTCGCTGGTGGTAATGAAAGGGGTACCGATCTGAACGGCTGATGCTCCTAACGAAAGGTAATGGGCTACAGTATCACCATCAACGATCCCACCAGCAGGAACAATGAAAACCTTACTTTTCAAAGTTTCAACAACTTTTTTCACCTGCTTGAACAAAGCAAAAGTGGACAAGTTTTCGTCAAGAGCCTGAGTCTGCAAGAAATTGCCCCGATGGCCTCCAGCCTCGTACCCTTGGCAAACGAGACCGTCGATGCCTAGATCAATGAGATGGCGAGCTTCTTTCACCGATGTTGCGGTAACAAATACTAAAGTTCCGTTATCTTGCAATTGTTTGATGGCCCTTTGAGAAATATGACCAAAATGAAAACTGACAATCTTTGGTTTCAATTCGGTGATTGTTTGAATGAATTCCGCAAACCGGTCAGGATTTTTAGCCTCTACCTGCTTGAGTGAGACGTTAGAGATTGCCAACTGTGGAACCTTCTCCTGAATACCTTCTATTCCTGCGTTTTCATACAATGTGTGCCAGTTTTGCAACTGAGTAGCACTGGGATCAACCATGTCGTCAAAATCATGGCTGAAAAAGTTGAGATTTACCGTGGATGAGTTCGTCAACGCTTTGAACTCCTGGAACTGCTTTTTAATGGGGTCACTCCCATTTCTCACGTCTACTGCAGCAAGGGGAATCGATCCTAGAGCACCAGCAGTAGCAGCCACCGAGGCAAGCTTTACTGTGGATACTCCAGCCATTGGTGCCTGAATTATGGGTAATTTCACTCCCACTGTATCGAGGAATCTTTTACAGGCACTGAACTTTTCAAACGAGGACATTATGTAAATATGTTGTTGATTGGCATATTTTATTAATCTGGGGAAAACTGCGCTTTAAATATTTTTTTTTTTGTCTACTTATTGTGTTCCGGAGAACTGGAACCTTGCAAAATAACTCGGTGTTAGTGTAGAACTCCGAGAAATGACTATGCTTGCTTGTCGTAATGAATGGCAAGGCCTCGGCGGTCAAATCCTCGCACTAGTGAATCTACGAAAGTGATATGTCTCCCTTTAGGATGTTTCTCAGGAGCTATATTACATACTATTTACATTAAAGATACTGCATCGAGGGTATCAGTTTGAACAATAATATTCAATCCAATGTCTTCTGACCAAACATTTTCGAGGAAATTGATGATCGACTTCTCGCTATTAATGTGTCCTTAACTGAAATTCCGGAAAAACAACTCCCGAATCACATCTCTATCGTCCATTTTGCAGCCTCAACTAGCTGCAAAGGAGACTTGTAAGTTGTTTCAGATCTCACGGTACTGGTATTCGACAATTCTTCTTCAAACTGTCCCTCACTGGCATGGAATTCCCTCAATGTCTGATTTTCATTACTGAGGCAACTCACAAGTAAAAGATTCCGTTTGCATCCAGAACATATAGGACGGACTTGATCGCAGGCTTTCCGTCGTTGACGGCAAGTGAAGCAGGCTTTCTTTGATCGTTTTATATTGGTCTTAGGTTAACTCATGGCTCTTTATCACCAAAGAAAAACAAAGGCTCCGTGACACAAGAGCACCTGTGAAACTTCATCAACCCGATTTTTGTTCTATAGGAGAGGCCAAAGAGTCTAGAGTTTACTGTTGAATTGTTTTGAGATGAACGCGCCAGATCAGTGTCGCACCTCCAAACTCAGAAAGTAAACTTAAGCAGCGATTGTCGATAAACAGGCAACTTAAGAAGAGTCATCTAAGTCATCCAATACACAAGACTCAATGGAAACCTTCAAAGCACTTAGAGAGTATTTCCCTTAGTAAATTAGGGGTAGCTGCAGAGTCTACCACAACTACTACGGAAATTTAGAAATACCCTACATATGTCTGTCACTCGCAGCCAAATCATCCTGATTTGAAAGGAGCTACATTTGTTTCTCGAAACTCAAGATATGCAAGTGACGGATTATGCAGTGGGTGAAACTCTAGGGAAAATGGGCCTGAAGACGCCGAAAAACGGTGCAATTGCAGATTTATCCACGTCATAACCAAGATGTACCATCGCATGAGCTTGGTGCATGTAATTAGTGTTTTAGTGGTGTCGTAGTTCACATAGATCCTACTGTTTTCGGTTTGGTTAATAATTTTGGGAATACTGTTGGAATTGAGCCGTTGGACCTTGTCAAGTTTATACTTTCTGGACCTGGTAGAGGTTCTAAACCCAATAATTAAGTTCTGGCAGTCTATTAGCTTTGTCTGGCAGTAAGACACGAGTAGCTTTCTAGTATACTGCTTAGTGTTCACATAAGCCTTAGCACTGTGGGTCTTAAGCTCAATGTATTGTTCATCCCAGCCGGCGTCTATTTCAGCAGTGAAATGAACCAGCAAATCGCCAATCCTTTGGTTCAATAGTGTGTAGTAGCTATGGTATGTTTCGCTTGTTGCCGGTGCAGTTACGAGAGATTCGAATCGGAATCCAGTGTAATTGACCACCTCAAACGGCTGTTCACCACTGTATATGTATTCAAGAACAAAGTTTTGATCTTGCTTTCGAATCAGGAACTTCCTGTGGTTGGCCGAATCTAATGGTATGAGTACTAGCAATAGAAGTATTCGTCTCAAGGACACTAGAGATGGTGCAGCATCCAAGCTGTCAACCACTACTCTTACGTCATCAGTTTGATAAATTGATGCAGCAGATGCAGGCACATACAGACTAAAGCCAGAGGTCAAGTCGCCGCCTATGTAGCGATTATTGATGCATTTACCCTTTGCAGTCGGCAGAATTAGCGACTGACGTAATGCACCCTTATCGCCGATTCTTATTTCTCCATCAGTCAATTTCGAGTAAAACAGCACTTCCTTTGTTTCGAGAACGTCATCGCACTTCTCTGCCGTGCTCAACAATGCACCGTAGATTAAATCTTCGTAGGGGTCTCGCTTAGAACCAGGAATGCTTCGTATCTTTTCAAGACCAGCATCAGATAAACGAGAGAAGATAGATAGCGGTAGTCGGTC
>JAJMOA010000034.1:26461-39278 GCA_030449045.1 Isabelozyma pseudorhagii
TTTTTTTTTTTTTTTTTTTTTTTTTTTTTTTTTTTTTTTTCAACCATATACAGGCTCGACACAGGTACTACCCCAGAAATTATGGGGCTGGTTAAACTCCCCGGACAGCTAATTGCTACTAATTGCTACACTACGGGCATGACGCCAGCGCTTCGATGCGACTGATGACCTGGAGCAGAGCCAATTACGGCCTTCTGTTAGCGGAATTCATATTTTTCGCGGAAAAACCGTTTCGGAACCGTACAAGTTGCATCGACAAGAGTACAGTACATGAATTGCTATGAACGCAGCAGAGGGCATGAAGAGGAAGGAAACTACAGTGACAAGAGGACCCACGGTATGATACAAAGACTAGTTTCTTTATTCCTATGACTTATGTAAATAAATAAGTGTAATAAATAAATAGTATCATGACCAAATCAAGATAAAATCAAGATGGAGAAAATCACTGGATCTTCAAGAACGTCGTATAGGATTTTTTTTCAATTTTTTTCAAATTTTTTTCTTCATTGTGGATTAATAAATATGATGACAGGCTGTAAGGATGCAAAAGGATATAAAAAAATTATTCGAAAGCTAATTGTTTTTTGATTTCGGCAATAGCTTTACCCGGATTCAAACCTTTTGGACAAGTTCTAGCACAGTTCATAATGGTGTGGCATCTGTAAAGAGACATGGAGTTTTGTAACATGTCCTTTCTTAATTTAGAAGCTTCATCTCTTGAATCAATCAACCATCTGTAAGCTTGCATCAACACAGCAGGACCCAAGTATTGTTGCTGGTTCCACCAGTAAGAGGGACAAGAAGTGGAGCAACAAGCACATAAGATACATTCGTATAAACCATCCAACTTAGCTCTGTCTTCAATACTTTGTAAGTTTTCACGTCCATCTGGAGGGTGGGTTTCTCTTTGTAAATAAGGTTGGATAGATTTGTATTGTTTGTAGAAATGGGTTAAGTCAGGAACCAAATCACGAACAACAAACATATGAGGTAATGGATAGATTTTCAAGTCTTTGGAGGTGTCGGTATCTATACGGCAAAGACAAGCCAAGGTGTTGACCCCACCAATGTTCATAGCACATGAACCACAAATTCCTTCACGACAGGATCTTCTGAAAGTTAAGGTAGGATCTTGTTCGTTTTTGACCTTCAATATAGCATCCAAAACCATAGGACCACATTCATTCAAGTTGATTTGGTACGTTTGCATTTTGGGTTGAACCTCAGGAGTATCCGGGTTCCATCTGTAGATTTTAAGAGTTTTGACTCTAGCACCATCAGCCGAGGCACTAGTAGCTAATCCCCTTATACTAGAAAGAGCTTGTAATCTAGGACGAGTAATGATTGATTTGAACATGGGTGTCAAAGAATCGAATAAATGAATAGTTTGAATAGAAGAAAGGACACTTTAAAAAGGACAAAGGAGAGTGAAGAGAAAAAAAAAATCAACTATTTACTGTCCACTAAGATTTGTCCAAAGTAATATTGTATGAAGGAAAAACTTAACTTTTACTATGGTTTTTGTTTGGCTCCACCATTTTTTCTAGCAAGGCCTGCCCCCTCCGGGCCCCCGGGAAAACGGACTCACGCACATTCACTGACAAATTCTCATTTCAGAGCATTTGATTGGCCGACCCCAGGAAATTTGGTTGTTTGGCGCGTGATTTGCTTCCCGGCCTCCGTTAGGCTGGATTTGAAGTGCGACTCCGAGCCGATTATGTAATACGTCATCTGATGGTGTACGGGTGTTGTTTGGGATTGGTTGCTGCAAATGAACCGGACTTCTTAGCGGCACTGCTGTGATTACTGCTGTTACTGGCTGTATCTGCATCACCTCTGCACCGACCCACAACGCTTCTGCAACCATCTCTGCACTGCTCCGACTACCCCTACAAGAAACCTCTAATAATTGTCGTAATATCTCTATTCTATATTATCATTCATACACTTACTATATTCATACACCACATTCACTACACCACATTCACTACTCCACATTCACTACTCCACATTCACTACTCCACATTCACTACTCCACATTCACTACACCGTATTCACTACACCGTATTCACTCCACATTCACACCACATTTTTCACCCCAGACCCAAATGCCAAGGCCCACGTCCTGCTCAACCCGTTATCCAAGTACTGGCTCTTGAACGACTTCGACGAGAAGAAAGAGTACGACAGGGCCGGATCAAACAACACCTGGTTCAATCTCAATATCCCTGCCCAACCGTCCGTTATCGAATTTATCGACTTGGCAATCTTCGCACTCCATTCTTCTTTAACAAAGGTAGGACCCCTGATATTTGAAGAAGCTGGGGTGATTGGTAACATATGTATACCATGAATGTATTGCATTTTGTCTCCAAAATACGTGGTGTAATCTATCTTGTTATCAAATAAAATACCTGCCACCTTATTGGCAACGATTTTGGATGGCTCTAGCTTGTTACTGGAAGAATACAAGTAATACTTATTCATTGACCTTTTCATCACAGCCAACATCAAGTCTCCTACGCTTTCCATTCTCTTGTTCCCACTGACTTTTCCCCATAATTTCATTCCATAGGCAAAATTATAATCTTCAGAAGTGGACTCTTGATTTCTGCCATCTCCTCCAGCAAATAATCCACTGGCCCATGAATGTCCGGCGAAAAAATCATACATTCTGAAGATCGGGAAATGTGGATCATCCGGTGAAGGATTAGCAACATCTCTCACCAATGCATCCACCCACCACTTATTATCTTGCACCCATTTACCAGTGCTCACCTTCTTATCAATGTAACCCACAAGTGCAGCAGCATGGACGAAATAACCATAATGGAAATGATGGTCGTTATAGTAAGATGATCCAAAATCAGCATTTGAATCTCCTCCAAGAGCTGCCTGCGAGGTAATTCCTCCAAATTTAGTATCGTAAAATAACGGATAGTACTGCTTGTTGGAAGTAAAAATAGCAAATGCTGACTTCAATTGTGCCAATGCAGATTTACATAATGATTTGTTCCCAACAATATCACACACAACATACATGATGTAAGCGTATTTATCAATGATTTTGCCAGAGAAGTAGTTCGAATTAGCGGAGTTAACGAGCGTGGGAATGTCCACCGATAACTCCGTATTAGCAACTTTGGCCATAATCTGTAGTTGATTAGAAGTATATTTGAGTGCTTTCGATCCAAGTTGTTGCGTCCACGGCAACATCTGAATATTAAGATTGAAGTTCTCATTGATAACCATTTCTGTGCTTAGGTACCCATACATGTCCCCCTTGGTAGTACAGGCGAGTTTAATTCCTGTCAGTCCCTTCTTGGTTTCAGCCAAAAACGATTCGTAATGATGCTGGAGAGCGAAAACCATTGGCTTACCTGATTTGGACGACCCCTTGGTATTGTAACTGAACCTATATTCTGCCCGTTCTCCGGAGTACACATGGGCTTTTAATTTACCTTCAATGACATATTTCCCTGCGGCAGAGTCGTAAAACATATCTTGACTTCTTTTCGGTGGAGCCTCTGCCATCTGAATGATTATTCCGTTTATTGCCTTGGATCCATTGATGGTGTGAGAATCTTTGACCAGTAATTTGAAACTATTCTTACTGACACCAGATGGTAGCGTAACGTAGATTAAGTACTGAGTTTCACTGAACAATATTGCTCTATACTTTAAAACGTTCGATTTTAAATTTGTAGATGTTTCAGAAACAAATGTCTTGAACCCAACAGCTGAGTTTAATCTTGGAACTAAATTACCATGATAGATCGAAGTCACCATTCCCATACCTTGGACAACTGGGATTTCAATATAATTGGTTTTAACGTTTCCATCAGTTGACAATTTGACTGTGGCTGTCATAACTTTCATATTTGACACATTCATCTTGATTTTGCTTGCAGTGAAACTGGTTGCGGAAATGATCATCTCCTTAATATTAATTGGGTTGAAATAGTAATTATCACCAAACACTCTCAGAGATATAATTGTATGTTGTACAGCGAACCCATAGTAGGTGCTTTTGGTCCATTGCAAGCCGTAGGGATAGGACCAAATCATATCAGTTTGATCTCCTAAAAATAAGTTAACATAAAACTTATTTGTTTGGTATTTGACACTATTAGATACTCCGCTTGGGATAGATAATGGCAACAGTTTTCTTGGAAACTTTGATGATACATCCAGGGTCGATATTGGTTGGAACAAATCTCCAGTAAAGCCGTTAGCAGTGGCACGTTTGCCCAAGCTTGTCAGATTGTCGTCTGAATATATAAAAGTTTCAATTGTCAGATTATCGTCTGGATGTAATCTGTTGTACTCATCAATATCGAAATTGTGAAAATCATCATCGGACTCTGAATCAGTTGATTCGGATTTATACGTTGCAGAAGACAATGTAGAATTTAAGTACCGTCCATATGAAGAAGTGGAGGATTCTTCTACAAAAATCTTTGAAGTTTTACCATCCCCAAGATTCAGAATTTCCACTCCTTTGGTCAATGTTGCTGTATTGATATAAGCCGAACCCAAGTCTTTTGGTACTTTCAATCCCTCAGTTGCAAGAGGATTTCTTTGAGTTGTGGAGGAGGAATTTCCAGTTGCGGTAGGATACTTATAATGGGATGTGAAGTTGGCCATATACAAAAAGTAGGAAGTCGTGGGCACTATGTCATCAATCAAGTCGAAATTGGCCGTAGGTCCCAGAGAATCAGGAAGCGGGATGGCCTCTGTTACTGGATTGGAAGTGGATGTTGAGTAGGCTTCATATTTGTCCTGATCAGGAATGAATGTTGGGCCGTGGTTGCTGGTGTCAATACCTATGTTATAACCTTGCACATCAGCATCGGTGTATGTAAAAAGAGCATCAGGGTTTCCTTCTTCACCGCCGATGGTTTTGTCAGCAAAGCTGTTAGGCAGAGCAGCATTGACGGTGGTGGTAGCTTCGATGTTGGCTCCAGGTTTCTGCTTATTTGGACTAGAATCATTCAGATCCGACTCTCCTTCGTCATTGGAAGAGGTACTTCCATTAGATCCACCTGCTTCGGAGCCATCGCTCGCTTCATCTGAGTCATTGTCAGTATTATCGCCAGTAGCCCCCGATGCCTCATTACTGTTGTCAGTAGAACCTGTGTCGTTGCTATTGTCAGTAGTGGTGTCAGAAGAACCTGCTTCAGTAGTAGCACCGCCAACTGTAACAACTGTGGTTGTTGTACCATCAGTGACTGTTGTAGTGGTGATGGCACCCTCAAAGTCTGTTGTAGTCGTATCTTCGACTGTAATCACGGTCTCGCTGGCTGTCAGAGTGAAGGTTGACTCCGTCACGTAAACGAAGACTACCTTGATACCACTTTCCACAGGGTTCAACGCATTACCCGTAGCATTTATGGGATGGTGAAGAATATCTTCAAGTTCTTGTTCAAACAAGTAAGGGAGCTGCTTATTGGTTTCGTTGTTGTCACCGGCGACCGTTGACACCAACAGTAAGAGCCCTAAGTATAAGGTCAATAGCGGGAATCTCATCTGCACAAGTCAACCACTACAAATCTTCCTGAGAAGATTTCACTCCCATTTATAAATATTGTTTTGAATCTTGTTTTCACATACATAAATGTATAAACACGCATTCTTTTCGATACGCTATTGTCAGACGACTGGAGGTATGTACGTAAACAATGCACATAACTGTTTTAGTACGAGAAAACAAAAAAAATACACCACACAAAAGATCGCCAGAAGCCAATCACCGATAAAAACATACGAAGTCAGTTAATTTCATCCCGTATTTTGCTCGCTTTCTTCCATTTCCATACTCAACAAAATTTTTACGGCATGCATTGGGTCTGTATCATGCAAAGAGGACAAAAGTGGGCTTGGATCTACATATACTTGTAGCCTTGTGAGATTGGTTTTACATCGTGACTATTCTCTCGGAAAAGGGTATTTCTTCCCTGAATTGTGAGTCTTGTCTAAGACATGCCAATCTCACTATAATTACGGAATGATCGACTGAAAACAAATGAGTTACAACTCTTAACAGCTCTTGGCCAGACGAAAGTGGCTGAGAATGCGATGATCTTCGTTTTTGTACCGCCTTAGATCTTGCATCTACACTCCCGCGGATTATGCATGAGGAAACATCCGTACATCGTGACATATATCCGTACTTTCGGGTCTGAGCCCGTACATCCATGATGGTTTCACCAGGAAACCTATAAAACCATCAACCTATATATTACAGTAGAGTAGAGAGTTGCCAACAATGCTTTTATGAGTGAAAAGTAGATTATACCTTTATCGCCGATATGAATTTCGATTTGGAAATAAACAGTAGCAATCGACGACATACATGCCCACCCAATAATATGCAGAAGTAGCCACTTATATCGTGACTAAAGCAACTGACGGTATCAAAGTCCGCTTAAATGTAACTGACCGATGTGACCAAGCTGGGATATCAATACTCCACTATATCAGTTTATAAATGGGAGCATCACAATAGCACCAGCCAATAAGAGTATGGTTGCAACCAATAATTTACATTCTTGGTCGCTCTACACTATGTTCTTATGCCGTTAATTATTATATACATGAACTATTATACAGGTAGGATAGGAGCTGAGAACCGTTGTATACTATACCTTTGCAGAACTGGGTCTATTCGGAAATAGCGTCTTTCAATGCTAATTTTCTCGAATGAGTGTTGAAATGATCAGTTATGTCTTGGAAACTCATAGTTTCGGGATCGGCTTTCATCACTACTTTATCTTTGAACGTCACTTCTATCAGAGGCTTTTCTTTGACAGCAGAACTAGCTGTCAACACTTTGAAATCTATTTTGCATGTGGCTCTCATCGACAGAGGAATGGTGGAGAGTAATAATCTAGTGGGTTTTGCACTGGCACTGAAAGGGTCAAACTTAACAGAGACTCTAGTGAAGTATTTGGTAATCATCTTGGTGTTGAGATAAGTAGTTGATCTTAAGACACAATCAATCTCACTGAAAAATTATCTTGAAAAATCCTTTGCGTGTAAATCGAGGAACGCTTTTTTTTTTGTACTAGGCCCGAGTACCTAACATTCTGAGATATACACCTGCTCTTAGCGGTGTGTAATGCTACATCAAACCGAGTTTCTAATTAATGAAATAGTTACTTTTGATCACCTTCGTCTGATACTTGAAAATAGCAGAATTTCATTTTTTCAAGTTTTTATGCTTTTTTTGTTTTGATGAGAGTTGTGAGATATTTCTGGCGTAAATCAACTTAGATTTCACTATAAATTGGAAAAAATTGAAAAATATTGCAAAAATATAACAACGACCAGATTGCAAATTTGTCTTCATAAACTTATCAAAAAAATACATTTCTAAATTTAAAAGTTCTAAAATTTAAAGATCAACCTGATGCAGTGCTTGTTCACCTAATTTCTCCAAAACTGCGTTGATACTAGGAGCTTTACTTGTTCTAAAGCAACTTTAGTTACCCCATGCAATGCCTAATTCAAATCGAGCTTCTTGATCAGATTATCAACTTACATAATTTTGTCTATTAATCAGATTTGTAGGAAATAGATAGTAACAATGTTAGTTGTGGTATTAATTAGTAGCTAATACATTGCTTGTACATCAGTTAAACTATTAAGAAAAATAGTCACAGCCACAGGACGTAGTCAATAACACCATTTACAATGAAGTTCCATAATTCTACAATACTTTGGGTCTTAAATACTCCTACATATCATACCATGAGCGAAACCCTTACTCATTAATGTCAAAGAGAACAAAAAGATTTGTAGAGTACTAACAAAAGTTAACGCCGTGGGATTGAAACGAGAGCTGAGAAGATGTGCCACATCTTGAAGTCAACAAGCACTACCTCTGGATAACTTTGGTTGACTATACCTCTAGAGTATATTATATGGTATTCATATCTATTGGCATTAACAGGAGATAGAGAGTATCTTTTTTTGACATGAAAGAAACTTCTTTAAGTTTTTGGTTGATTTCTCGTACACATAACTACAGTTCCTGAATCTCTCTACCAGGTAGAATGGGGGACTTATTGTTATTTCTCCTGTGAGTAAATTCGCTCCTATCAATACGAATTGTAAAATGGCACATTAATGAAGCTACTCTACTAGCACGTAGAAATTCTTTCACTCGTTCGTGGTTCTTGTTAAGTTAACCTGGAAAATGAAGAAAGTGGCTTTCCAGAGTTCCTCGCTTGCCTATTCTTCCGAGGTAGTGAGAATTATTATTGCGCCGAGGTTGAATAGAAGTTTTTTATCAATGTATGCGAGCAAAGATACATAAATAGACACCTGGCTGACCAACTAAATTGAGTTTATGCCTGGGTGATCATTACTTGAATGGGTGAGATTCAAACCATTTAGGAAACCTAGGGCCTATTCATAGAAAATCCCTCACACGCCTAATAAGGATCGCTTTGGCCGAAACTAATCTTAGATTGTTTAAAATTTACCTAATGCCAGATATGGCTTACGAATTATTTTTTGCTGTCAAATGTGGTCATTGTTCGAACCACAATTTTAAAAGAATTGTTGCGCTTTCTATAGAACCCTTTGTTCCACAATTATATGATACTCAAGCAAATACCTAACATAAATGAAGTTTCTCGTTTATATAATGTCACTGCCTATTTTAAAAGGCTGTCTTACATGTGGTTATCTACAGCTACAGTAGCTCGGAAATTTGCAATCAGTTCCGTTTTAATCCCAAAACGGTCGAACGCGACATCCATAAAATATGCGACATTTTAGCTGTCGGGATACTAAAAATAAGCTACCTGCAGCTTAAAACGTCATACGTCATGACATGTCTTCACCATGTATGGTTCTTGGGACAAAGAAACTTTATTCCTTTTTCTTATCGCTGGCCGATTATTTTTTTTTAGGCTGACACGAATTCTTATAATATCAATTTTTTTCACTATAGCGGTGTTCGCCGTCTTTAAGGTGATAGGATTGGCGACGTACTTAATTGGGAGTTGTAAGCACCAAAAACAAATACTGATTGTTGAGGTCACCTGGCAAACGAAAACGAGTCAGATTGGTCGGTAGAGATATCACCCCTTCTACATCAGACCAAAATAGAAACTTATAGACGACTCACATCTCCAGCAAAGGCGTCAGACTCTTCAGTAGTTACGGTTGAAGTGCATTCGAAGGGTGCAAACATTAAGAGCTTTTACATAGCTATAGTCGATCTTTATAGATATCCACTCATGACGACAGCTCACGAGACCCATCTTAGTTTTGCTCGGAATGGCCACTAAGTAGAACAATTAATTTCTTTATAATAGGGTATTCTTATTCCTTTTGGGCCGGGGATGCTTCCTTCTGTAACATCATTCTATAGTACAGCTCTGATATATGTAAGGAAAATGTGTACTGAGTTCTCTGTAGATATGACAGGATCTTCTGCCACAACCATTTTGAGAATAGGCTCAGCTACTCTGACTAATTGGAAAGCTCCCGCTGAACATTTTATTCTTTAAATTATAAAGTTAAAAGGTTTTGACAATAGACCGAGTTTCCCCAGGCTTAAAATAGGACTATGCCATACATTTAGCAACCGTACTTCTACGTAAAAGTTGATTGCAATTGTTCTTTGACCCATGGCATTTGGTACTCTTCTTTCTGATAAAGCTGTCCTTACAACAAACACAATAGTCTTTATTACTTGCAGGATATCCTCCATTATCAAATATTCGAGTCTCTATCAATACATGATCTATAGTTTTTGAGTTGGAGAGGAGAAAGTGGGCTCATAATAGATAGAATCGGACTTTATTCTTGTAGGTTTTCGATCAAATCTACTTTCATCACCATACCTTGCTGCCTTCTGCTGTACAGAAAATTTGCGGCATGTCTCAAACAGTTGGATCTAGACAGCAGAGACGGAACCAAGAGCAACAGTTCTCAGAAAGTTCTTTTTGTTGAAATAAGGTTCAAAATTGGTTTTCAATCGAATCCGACAAACCTGACGTGTCCTATTCTTGTGTCCGAAACAGTAATAATGTGACATTTCTCGATGCGCACGACCAACAATTGGAACACCAACTGGAAGACCGAACAACAGGGACGCCAACTAAAAAGCTGACCTGGGTTAATGATATTTTTTCTCTTTTTTCTTTTTTTGTTTTGTTTCATTCTATTTTATTTTATTTTTTTTTTTCCATTTTATTTTCCTGGCAAACGAAAATCTTTACCGCATTTGGATTCAAGAACAGGCACTATCGAAAGAAATAGTTCTGGTGAATTGGCCGACTAGTTTGCGTCTTGTTACGTCCAAATGGGGTACATCTTAAATAGATCGATCAAAAATATTAGTGACGATATGGGGCGGTAGGTGACTATGTGTCCGTGGACTCCTTGAATCCTTTGTGAGTATTCAATGTAATTGGAGCTCCTACATCAACTATAGATTTCACAACTAATTGTATTCAGATGACTCCTCTCCGGTGACTCAAACTCTTATCTTATCCTGTGAATTCTCACGCCATCATGGAAACAACAACCAACAACAATAACGCCTCCGATGTAAAACGATCTATGTCGCCAACACTGTCGGCCAATGTATTGTATGACTAAATTTTCGTTTAGCCTCGCCATGGCAACTGTCAAAGCAACCAGCAGCCTGTTTCGCGAATTCGGTGCCCAGGGTTTTGTGATACTTGTTTCAAAAAAAGAAAAAATTATTTATTTTCTGGAAGAATACTTCTTGTACCCATCCCAAAAAGGAGCCAAATGTTTTGTTTTCGGAGACATCTCCTACATTTGAGGTCATCGTCCCCTGTAAATCCCTTGTCACAGGTACAGCATTATCCGGAAGAGCTGTTCCTACATCTATCCACAGTATAGCTGCATACATTACATATTCGCTAAGCGTGCTTGATAGTTATACTTTCCTCAAGGATTTAGTTTGATATCAATGTGATCAAAAAACTTTAGATTCATAGTTGAAGGTTTTTTTGACCACAAATATGGATTAATCTGAATCCCTTTGGCCTTCCTAGCCTGAACTCACGCTTAGAAGACTTTTGTGGGTTGTCACCAAAAAAGAGTATTGCGCATGGTTTTGCTAAACTAAAAAGTTTATTGTTTCTTAAATACGGTAAAATTAAACAACTCTTCACGAAGGAACAAAATAGAAAACAAAAGAAAGAAAACAAAAAAGCAAAAAAGGGCTTGCATTTCTTAGCGTTGAGCATAAAAAATAAAACCCTTGTGGGTATTTTGCAGTAATTGTTAAGGTTTCTGGGACATAAAAATGTCGCGCATGCTGGATCGTATCCTAATTTTCACCTCAAAAGTAACACTTCGTGAACGCCAACTACAGCTCATAAGCTCTACCTAGGATATAAGTCCTCGTGCACTTTGATGGAAAAGTCAAGATTCCTTCGACGTTCGGAAGATACTAAAAGTTGAATAGAGTTATTGAAAAAAAGAAACAAATACTGTTTATCACAGAGATCAAATTCGCAAGTATCCCCAGCCCTTGTGGCGTGAGCTCTATAATGCTTCGAGCTACTCTAAAACCTAATCGAGAACTCTTACACATTCACGGGTTTCAAACAACAGATGAGCACAGGGATGTTATTTTCAAGGATCTCTGCATCTTTTAGCCGCTGCGCTTTGGCCAGGTTAAAGTTCCTTCGGGTTGATCTTGAAAATAAAGTTTCAACGCGATAATACACTTGTATTGTTCTGGCTGCCAATATTATTTTTAATAGGGCCCTTGTTCTCAATTGTGATATTGGATTGGAACAGAGTTCAGCATCAACTAAGACACGATTCTGATTATTATTAAAATTCAAATCCACAGCCATTTAAAACCGCTGGCATTTGCTCTGATTTGAATTTCCTTTTTTTTCTTTTCTTAACATCGAGAGAACATTAGCTAAAGATAAAGAGCATTCTATAGTCCGAGAACAACTATAGTTGCTGAATTATCCTTACATTTATTAAGACCCTTTGGTAATTTCAAACTTATAGAAGAACCATATACCTTTCTCATTAATTAATTCAGTCATTCGTTAACCCCAACCTTTTAATTCCAAAACATGATCTTTTCAAAATCTATTGCAGTCACTGTTGCTCTTGCATCCTCCTCATTCTTGACCGGAGTTAATGCTAACAACAGATATTTGTTCAATAACTATGTTGATTTAACAAAGGATGAAACCTCAAGCAGTTATTGTTCTGGCCAAGAAATTATTCAAGTGGGCTCAGAAGCTTTCAACGAAGAAAGAGATACCTTAACTGAATCAAAAAGACACATTGCTGCTGATGTCGGTGCTAATGTTGCCGCTGATGTCTTAGGACTTGTCGGTGTCGATGTCGGTGCTAATGTTGATGCTGAAGTTTTAAAGAAGAAACACATTGCTGCTGACGTCGGTGCTAATGTTGCCGCTGACGTTTTAGGACTTGTCGGAGCCGACGTTGGTGCTAATGTTGGTGCTGAAGTTTTAAAGAAGAAACATATTGCTGCTGACGTCGGTGCTAATGTTGCCGCTGACGTCTTAGGACTTGTTGGAGCCGACGTTGGTGCTAATGTTGGTGCTGAAGTTTTAAAGAAGAAACATATTGCTGCTGACGTCGGTGCTAATGTTGCCGCTGACGTTTTAGGACTTGTCGGTGTTGATGTCGGTGCTAATGTTGATGCTGAAGTTTTAAAGAAGAAACACATTGCTGCTGATGTTGGTGCTAATGTTGCCGCCGATGTCTTAGGACTTGTTGGAGCCGACGTTGGTGCTAATGTTGGTGCTGAAGTCTTGAAGAGACA
>JAJMOA010000035.1:0-37186 GCA_030449045.1 Isabelozyma pseudorhagii
ATGAAGTGTCTTTCCAACTTGAATTTCTTGGCCATATAGGGACTCGAGAACGTATACAATATTAAGGAGGACTGATTATGCATGTCAGTAGAGGATTTCGGAAAATTCCAACTGAGTCAGCTTCCATGGCTTAAGATGGTTGCAACAAAGATTTATTTCAAACTTGTCCTAATGTCCTCTTATCAGGTCACGATATTTCGAGAAGTATATGAATCAAACACTATATAGCATATTGTGTAAATTCACAGTTCCTCTTGCAATGTACCCATCCAGTGACAGAAAATGTTGGTGTTAAAGCCCTAGTCTTTCTACAGCTGACTCAGCATTGCAGCCACATTGGCATGCACCAGGTCATTTATTCTAGTTTCTGTTTACATTGAAAGGCCATGGTGGGAAGATAATCTAGGATGGGCTTCGAGACGGAGTTCGCCCAACTGAGCTCATTAGGCCGATATCCGGGGTTTGATGCGCCATTTATCCGGTTAAGCACCCTTCCTCCTACATTGACATATCGCTGCTGTGGGGCCTATCGCCTTCCAAGCACCATTGTATAACCACCAGGGATTGACGCCTTCTAGTCACGAACCTTAAGCGAGTGGGGCCAAGTGTTCCGGGGACATTTTTGGTGGATGACAAATTGGTGTCACACGTGACCTTCCATCTTCGGGGAAAGCCATAATAGTCCCAAAAGACATAAAAGGGTGAAAAATCCAACAATTCTAACAAAGAAACCAATTGTCTTATAATAAACAATTTTTTTCAATCATGTCGTTATCAATCGGTGGAAAGTTCCCAGAGGGAGTCGAATTCAAGTACATTCCTATTGATCTTGCTAGCTTAAAAGAAGCCAACCCGTTAGCTTGTCAAATTCCAATTAACTTATCGGTTGACAAGTTATTGGGAAAAGTTGAAGGTAACATCCTTATCGTTTCTGTTCCAGGTGCTTTCACTCCAACTTGTACTGAAAACCATATTCCCCCAATTTTGGAAGCAGCAAAAGAATTGTCCAAGGACCAAAAGGTTGCAGCTATCATTGTCATCAGTGCTAATGATCCATTTGTTATCAATGCCTGGGGTAAGTTATTGTTACAACAAACTAAGGCTGTTAGTGGATCTACTGATGGTTTGCCAGAAATCATTTTTGCTTCTGACCCTAACGCTAAATTCAGTGGTGAACACAACCTCTCTCTTGACTTGACCGAAAGAGGCTTTGGAGTAAGAAGTAACAGATACGCTCTTATTGTTAACAAGTCCAGAGATATCAAGTACCTTGGTGTTGAATCCGGTCCTGGTGTCAAGGACAGTGGTCTTGAAGGTATCACTAGTGCAAAATTGTAGGTCAGTAATTAGTGAAATTCTATAGCTAATAATATGTCAGTGACTATGCAGATGAGAAATTTAGAGTGTAGTTTGTCAAGTACGAAATAGGCGAAACCAATTGGGAAAAGTTGCAAATTTTGAAAAAAAATGTGATACATCGGTAATATGGCTGAAGCTCAAAACTATAAATTGGCAGCATTTCCTCGTTCTCCGTTCGGAACTTCGGTCGTTCCCACTTTTGAATATCAAGCGGCGATTAATGTTTGGAACACGTTTTCCATTGTATTTGTAACCGCCTAGGCTGACTGCGACGATTTCGGGAGAGCATTTACTTGCAATAGTTCAATTGTTTACAGGGAACTACAACCAAATTATAGTGGGCTTTATTTATCATAACTTTTCAGTTGACCAATATCAGATCATTTCCGATCATGATTTATAGTTGATCGACTATATTTATAATTGACCAGAAGCATCGATAACAACTCTAGCTTTGGTAGCACCAGAGTTGGAACCGTAACCTTCGATAGTTTTAACAACGTCGAAACCTTCAACAACTTCACCGAAAACAACGTGTTTACCATCTAACCATGGACATGGAACAGTGGTGATGAAGAATTGAGATCCATTAGTGTTTGGACCAGCATTGGCCATGGATAATAAACCTGGCTTTTCATGTCTCTTGGAGAAGTTTTCATCAGCGAATTTTTCACCATAGATGGATTTACCACCGGTACCGTTACCTCTGGTGAAGTCACCACCTTGTAACATGAATTGAGGGATAACTCTGTGGAAAGTAGAGTTGGCGTAACCAAATCCTTTTTCACCAGTACATAAAGCTCTGAAATTTTCAGTGGTCTTTGGAACGACATCGTCGTACAATTTGAAGACAATTCTTCCTAATTTGGAACCGTCAGCGGAGACATCGAAGTAGACTTGAGACATAGTGAAATTGATTTTGTTTATTAATTTAAAATAAAAGAGGTAAAAAAAAAAATTTAGCAGAAAACGTTGGAAAATTTCTAATATATATATGGATAGGACACAGGGAGTAGCCATATTGAACGAAAAAAATGTCCTACATCATAACGTTGTCCATGCAGGGTTTGTGTTACACGATCCTGCTAAGTGTCCCGAAGAAAAAAGCCCAGATTCGTCGAGGTCGTGTCCAAAGAAGGCTTTTGTGAGGATTCTATGGGGTTCTATCCGGATTGCAAGGGGTTTGCTGTACCCCTCGAGCAGTCCAAGGGCAACGCACGTGAGTCGGTTTTATTTCGTCATCAGCGGCACGGGTCTATATGTACGGGTTTTATTTACAGATTTACGGGATATATGTACGGGTCTTATCTCCAGATTTACGGGTCTAATTTCTGTTGAGTTGACAACTGAGAATTCAGCACGACTGACCACAAAAGAGAAAATAAAGTATAGAATTATAAAGAGAGCGGAGAGTCTAAGATTAGAAGATTAAGTGATACTGGCAGACTGTTGTTGGCAAGTCTCACTGAGCACGGAGAATACTGATAAGAGCCGCAAGTCTCTCGGAGAACCGAGGGAGACTGGTAACAGCAAGCAAGCCAGACTGAGTCACTAGTTCACAGGTCAGGGTTATTTATGAGATGATTGTATTAAAGGGTCAGCAAAAGATTTTGAAGAACAAGAAATACAAGAAGATACATAAGTCGTACACCAACACACTAAGTAGGCTTATTACACAATGGCCGTCACTAGAATTCTACTCTTTGTTAAGAATGAGCACCCCGGAGTTAACTGCATCGATGTATTCTTTAGCGTCATATAATTCAGCTGATGAAAATATCGAAACTGCATCATTTTGCTGATTTGATTTCAAATTAACAATCAACTTGTCAACGTCAGCCGAGATAAATTGCATGTATTTCGCCGACTCTTCTGGAGTCTGGTTACTGATGTTGAGTTCAATATATGCACGGGTGTTCACATGGTTACTTCGAAACCTAGACCACATGATGACTTATACAAGACAGATGATCCGCGCCAAGGAAAAGAGTGACACAAGCTACGAAACGATTGTATGCAAGAAGTCCAAAATGGATTACTTCATTCGGCATCAACCACGTACGGAAGGGCAAATGGATTCCCATTGACGAGATCGAAAGATGCATAATCTGCAGTCAAGAAAATTTATTCACTTGCAATTACGATTATACGATTTTGACAGCATCTTTGATATAGTGGGCTTGGGACCAGACCAGCCCCTTGAAATTAGCCACCAAGGACTTTTCTTCATAATTAGACTGTATGGAGCTATTGCTATCATCTACTAATCTCATGAATCAACACCAGAAAGGCCCCATGTAACTGCAGACATAAATCTGACAATATAAACAAGGTTGACTCCCAATTGGGTATTAGCTAGTGCGATCAGTGAACGTCTTCAAAATATCTGTCACTATTTTTAACTTTTCTTTTTAATTCCCTCAGCCCTTACAATCGCTTTATTTTTAGATTATGTCAAAATTCCTATTTTTTCAACTTACCGTATTCGAGCATTTGCGATATGCGGAAAAATATAAAATTATATTAAAGTCTAAAAATGCACAGGATGGGTTATCTATCAAACACCGTCCCCCTATTCACAGGGGGCAATGCTCTATTGAGCTGGTGTTACGAGGACACTCTCTAACTACATTTCTCTCCTTTCTTTTTTTTTCTTGCGCCTTGTTTCAGTAAGAATAGCCTGCTCTCACCCGTGATCTACAATGCTCCCTGAGCGAAATGCATGCTTTCTTTGACGCTTGCGAAAAAAATAATCTTCCTGTAAGAAGGTTTAAACGGTTTTTTTTTTTCATTCAGCTAATTTTAGTGCCGGCAACGTGTGCCTGTAAGACCCAGAACGTTAGTGTTGTAATTTGCTTATGTTATAATATGCTATCGATGTTGCGGCGAATCCTTTCGTGATTTTTTTTTCCTTGTTTGTGGCTTTGAGGTAGTATTTAAATACTTGTGATTTCGTCATATTTGTAAATTATCTAATTGAGCGTTATCCCCCCCATATTCGTCATGTTTGAAGATGACGAATTCCCCAAGTTTAATCACCAAATAAAGATATTCGACTATTACTTATGCAAAATAGTTCATAATCCCATAGTTTCATCGGTGGTATTGGCAGCCAGCTTGTTGGTGTTAAACATCTTCCAGTTGGCCCAGTTTATCCAAACTCAACAGTTTGAGTTTTTATTTGTTAATGATTATTACTTGGACTTGATCCAAAATTTAGTGAATGCTGTGTTTTTGATCCGGTTTTCATCCAATATACCCTCTAATGTTTATCTCGAATCATTGTTATTCGGTATCCAAAATATAGCATGTTTTGTCCTCATTTTTAATCCAAATTACTCTTTATTATATACAGATATGAACTACATGTTCAAAACCTTCATCATATGGCAGAACCTTTGTCCTTATATTATTCTAGCCATGAATCTATTCGAAATGGTCAGAAAATCAAGATCCAACAATGACATCGAAAAACTTGACGAAACCCAACAACAGCCTTTCAACCTAGCCGAGTTCTTAACCGATTCCAACAACAATTTCCTCCCCATTTTCATAGCCCATTCTTACCTTTTAATTAATTTCAACTTCCCGTTGGTTTTTAACAAGAACTTATCGTGGGTCATTTTCATTTACAAATTAAGTTCATTCTCCATCAAATTTTACTGTATCTACCAATTCATCCTTTATGAGTTATCGGTGGTTATTTTCAAATCACCCCATATCAAAGACTACTCTGTCTTTTACAACCCAATCCAACTCAATATGGAGAAGTCCCAATATCTCACGTTTTACGACAACAATAAAAATTACTTCTTGTATTCCACAGTCGGTCTTGTTATAATGTTTGATTTAATCTACATAGGTTTATATCATTTACACGTTTAAAGGCACAATATATAGATAGCCATCGACCGTATATCACGGATCTTCTCCATCCTTAAGTTTCGTAGTCCTTTTTCCCATTATCCTCACATAATTAATTTAGGTTTCGATTCCCACGTGAAGTTTAAGGTTTTGTGTACAATTTTCCTTCGGTATTTACCTTAGTGTAATAGCTTAATTGTTTTTTTGACATTTTTGACGTGCGTTAAAGCCCTTCCTTTCCGTCATGTACGATCTAGCCACAGGTCGATCGTCTAGCCTGGATACCAATCAACCATTTCTCCACCCAACCAGTATTCATGATATGCGTGATAGTCTTTCATCCCCTAGCAACACTGCCTATTTTTTCGCTTTTGTGGGACACACCATGATAGAATTATGCATATCCCATGCAGACAATACCAAAAAATAATTTCAACTGGTGTTTTTTTCGGGGAGAAGAATTTGCCATGAATTCACTATAATGCTTTCAATCTTCGTAACCGGGAAAGTGGCTGGCGTAGGTGGTGGTGACCACATTGTCGATCTCCACATTATAAACAGGTGTAGTTCGTATTGTTATCGGATCGAGAGGCACAGTTCGATCAACCACCCCATCATCGCTGTCGTCTTCACTGGGGTCACTGTCGTCCACGCCAAGATGACGGAATGTTTCTGTAGCATTATTGAACCTACGAGAGGGTAGGCTTTCTTGTGGAGGGGCCGCTTTTTCAACTTCGGGGTCCAGTTTCACTACATCAAACCACCCAGCAAGTACCAAGTTCATGATTTCTTCCTCCGTAAACATACTACGTTGCACTGTCTCGTCTTGTTGATCAAACGTCATTAACAGAGTGAGGAGAACGTATTCGTATTTTCGGGACTCTAAGCTGTCTTTGGCCTCTAGTCGCTGGCATTCAAGTTCTGTTAATTTTAGCTCAATATGATCGTCTCTGTAATTATACTTCTCCTTCTCTTCATTCAATTCGGTAATATCAATAGGTCCGTCCGATAACTGGCTTTCACGAGGATCAATCAAGAATTCATCGGTAATTTTAAAATGCGGAATTAGTTTAATAAAGTCCTTAACCCGTGGCTGGGCCTTTGATTCAACTTCATTCCGCAAGTTCAACGAATTCGCCAAATTCTTCCAGTAATACCTCAATTTCCCGCATTTCCCATCATTGGCCGTAGATAGATACCCCGACTTGGGGGTCTCAAACAATTTTAACCGATTGACTGTCTGGGAAATATCATATTTGGTCACTACAAGTTTAGCAGGAAGAGATAGTCCATCGGTAGAGATCCCAATAAATAATTGTCTTGATTTCGTTTCGATCAACGATAACACAATTTTTTCCGTGATTAGCTTAGTCAATTCTTCAAAAAATACCAAAGATTTCAAATTTAAAGTAGGAACTAGTTTTGCTCCTGGAGACAAAAAGGGATTATGGATATCATCCTTCATTAATTTGTTTTTCACATAAAAGAGTTCACTAAGACTAGAACAAGCATCTACATCTATTAGATTATGTTCTTCGTCCTTAGTATAATTATCAAAGCTTTTTTTATAGAATCGATTGCTATCAGTTTGTAAGATAGTTTCTCTCTTGTTGATTAAATTGGCCTGAACTTCTTCAAAGTTGATGAACTCTTCACTCATTTCATAGGCGGACGGAATATCATCGATTTTAATTGACTTCTTGAAATGTCGTAATCTGCGGAAAAATCTAAATTTGCTACTGTTGATCTTTACTTTGTACTTCATTTTCTTCGACTTCCGTTTCAAATGATTTAATTCAAATTTGAGAAGATTGTAGTAGTTCATAATTTCTATTGCACTTTTGTTAGGGAGTCGGTGTTTGATTTCATCGAAATTGTGGATCGAATAGCGTGTCAAGGCATTAAAGAAAGTTTCCTTTTCATCACCGCTCCAAACGGTTCCTGGGATGTCGTCTCGATAGATTCTTTCGATCTCGGTATCCAGGTATTTGCCTAATAGTGACAGGCGATACACCATGCCACTGTTGCCCACTTTACTCTGGGTCAAACGGGTTCGACACGGAGGTAGATAGTTGTCGTTGTTAAAAAAGGCTTCCACTTCTCGATTGAAGAAGGAGACATAGTTTGGGTTCCCTTTGAACACTCTTTTGTTGTATTTGGGCCCGTCTGCGGTGGAGATTGTAATTGGGTCGGGAATGATCTCTGGGGAGTGGTCTGAGAGCTCGTTGTCGGAGACTTCGCTCTCTGAGGAGTCGGCTTCCTTGTGAGATAAATCACCGTCTGAAGAGTCAGGCTTATCGTTTGAGATCACGTTCGAAGACTCTACCTGTGGGAATTGAGGACTTTCGCTAGCGTTGGAGCCAGTCTGGGTGGGTAGAGGACTGTCGCTAACTTCATCATTAGTGGCTTGGGTTGTTAGAGGACTTTCACTGATTTCATCATCCGAGGATGGTGTGAACGGTGGTAGTTCGTCAAAGTCCAGCACCTCCAGGTCCGGTGACTGAGACAGTCGTCTTGCAGTGTATTTTGAAGCCGTAGCAGATTCTACAGGGACCTCGCTTTCTATCAGTTCTGCGGGTTGTTCCTCTTCGGGATCTCTGTTATGATAGTTCTCTTCGTATTTCTCGTCCTCTCTGTCCTCTTCTTCTTCCTCTTCCTCTTTTGTTGCATTACTCACGAACCCCTCCTCTTCTTCTTTAACGTCAGTACGATCGTCGCCCTCGTAGGAGATTTCTGAGAGATCATCAGTGTCTTCTTCTTTAACTCTACTATGACTGTCATATTCGCTTTCGTATTCACTTTCGTCGCTTTCACTTTCATCACTTTCGTTTTCACTTCCACTTTCACTTCCACTTTCTTCGATTTCGTCAGACATCTCACTTTCCAGTTTGATCTCCGGCGAGCTCAGACTCAATCTACGCCGTTTGTTCGAGCCTAATTTCTCATCTTCGCTCTTAATCAGATCACTCTCTCTATGTCGTATTCTGGTAGGACGGTTGTTTACCCCATCGTCTAAGGCATGGTCGCGTCCAATTATCAGCTCCAGATCCTCCAGCAGGTCCTCCAGCAGGTCTATGCCCAGCTCCAGCTCCAGTTTGACATCTCCTGGCAGCTCTTCGCTGGATACGTCGTCGGTTTCTGGTCGCGTCGTATCCCTGTCTTCTGTTTCTAACGCCAGATGAAAAACCTCGGACGATTCTCCGTCATCTGATTCTTCTTGTTTGATGTGCGGCGAAGTCATGCTATATCCTCATGATGATGATGGGAGTAAATGAGAGTGATCGCGTCCTCAATTTGGTGGTAGTAAAAGGTGGTTTTCTACGGTGATGGATTTTTTTGCGACAACTGAAAAATTATTACTGCACAGAATATAGCGAAGGATATGACGTGAAATAGTATTACAATATATGATACAAAAGTCTATGAAAACGCCATCTGCAGCCGGATGAAACAGAAAGACAACGAGATGTAGGGAATCAGCGTACGAGAATGTCTAGCGGCGTCGCTATGAGTGGATGAAGGAGTGCTGATGAAGAGTTCTACGCGGGAGGAGTTCTAAGCGATAGGAGTCTTATGCGATTTGAGGTTGGAATCAAATGGGGGATGATGTCTGACTGGTGAGAATCCACAGTCAGTGCAAAATGTGTTTAGAGCAATGAGCTCGAAGTAGAGCAATGCGGTGATGTTCCAACAAGGTGAAAGCTCTTCAAGAACCTGAAATAGGGCTTCATCTCTGTATCGAAGCTTCATAATATTGTTTTGACTCCCACTTAGTCCATGTAATTACCTCTCTGGACCTAGTATATCCAGCATTCAATTTCTCTCATTCTATAATGCTCTGCTTGATGGTTGTTGAATAGTCCCCAGATCTCTATAATGCGTTGATCTTCTTTATGGTGATCCTCCTGGTGTAGAGACATTTTCCAGATCATGACGGAGCTTAAGCTGGCTGAAAAATGCAATAAAAAGCCACGAATCATCGACGAGTACTTCGGTTTCTCAGTCCTCCACAAGCCACACTTAAAATAATAATGTGATGTTCAGCCTTCTTTTTCTCTCTATGAGCTAAATTATCGTCCCCCCTTTCCCTCTACAAGCTAAACTCCTTCTCTCTCTAAGAAAGAGATAAATTGTCAACCTTCTTTGCCAATTCCTTCGCATCCTTCTCGGCCTTTTCATCTTCCTCATCATAATCGGTGTCTACCCATTCACTTTCATTGTCCTTATCATACGACAACATCTCCGGAAGGAAAGGTTTAGGGAAATCATCTTTCACTTCGAATTCTTCATCGTAGTAGATCTCCACGTATTCTTCGGGAACCAACCCATTTTCTCCAGTGTTGGGGTCCTCTGCCACCAACCAGCCTTGGCCGTGGCGGTAGGAGATCCAGATAATCTGACCTTCTTGAAGTTTCACCTCATTATCGTTTTCGGGGTTGAAATCAAATAGGGCTATAGCTTTTCGGTTGATTTCATCGGGGGCATAACTGCCATATGCGTTGTAGTCGTCATCATCGTCATCGTCATCGTCGTCATCAAGGTTTTCATTATCATTATCACTATCTTCGCTGTCGGGTAGTAGGAAATCACCCAGCTTGAGTGGATGGGAATCAGGATATGCAAAGTCTTTGATGGAGGTGGAAGGAGGAAATAACCGATGAAACGACCGTTCATGCATTCCAGCATACTCCTCCAATCGTGGCATCGTCTTATGGGTTTCTATGATATCCAAAAAAAAATTAGAGGAGCTAAAGATAGAAAGAAAGAAAGTAAGAAAGAAATAAAGAAAGAAAGAAGATTTATACAAACAACTGAAAATGAGCGAACGAGAAGTCACGCTTAGGTGAAGATCGCGTGCGTAGCATTTGGCCCGGCCATGATGCGATCGGTTGAGGATTTAATAGAGGAGTGGATGCCCCGGGCGGATATGGGCAGAAACTCGCGGTCCAAGACGACCGCCAGCGGGGCAGATCCCCCACCGACGCTACTCTTCTTCCCGCCAGTTGTCCCATAGCGCTTCAGACACCGACTTTTCAGGTCCAAAATCAGTTTTGCGCAGCGGCGGCGGCATTCCAAAATGAAACGCGGCCAAAACGGCCAATGAACGGCAGAACAGAGATGTGGCAGTAAATGGGAGAAGAGCTATAATGGTGTAAAGGATCAAAATATGGCAGTGGATGAAGAAGCAAACATAGAAGAGATATGGCCGTCAATGAAGCAGCTGCGAGGAGCTGGAGTAGGGGACGAGGTACGGACCTACATCGAGGTTTTCGACCAGAGATGTTTAGCGGCTGCCACAACTTAGTGTAAGCTTTGGGGCTTGATATCGTCTATGCTTCCGTATAGTCGTGTGATATCGGGCCTTGTCATCGAAGCTAAAATGCGGGGACATCTTTCGCACCCATAGAATACATGAATAAGCGAGAGTAACCACTTGTTGAACTGGTTAGATAAGGAGAATGCTCACTATTCGCGTAATTTGCAAGCTTGTTTGCTAGGTTGTAGAAGGAGTGAGGGCATTGGTTCTGCAAGGAACGTACCATTGAGAGGGAGAATGAGTATCTCTATCGTAGCTGTCACTGTAATTTCTTTGTTCGCTGTCCCATTGTTCATTTCGATCATGTCCCCTTGCATACTTGCGGTCTCAGGGCCGGTATATGCAGCTATACGGCCACATGATGCTGCGAACTGCAGCTCCTTCTTTTGCAACCAAAAAAGTCTACAATCTCATCAAGATGTTTTGCACATAGAACAGTGGAATGCTGAAAAAGACCTGGTGCTTCATATTGTTGCAAAAGGCTTCCCATCAGTGGTATAACACCACCAGAATTAGCTGTTTTCGCCCCTACGAAGCTCCTTGAGCTCCAGAACAAGCTAAAAGAGAATCATAAAAGCTTAAAACACTATATTCTACAATACCTCAACTTCAGAACTTCCCTAGTTGTCTCGGGCCCTTCCTACTATCCTCCATTTAGCCAGCTGTCAGCCACTCATCGATTCTCCACCCGTGCACCCAAATATACATCCGTGCACCAAACATATACCAGAAGATGGATGAAATTTTTCACTCCGTCGTCGCCAGCTTTACAGCACCATGAACGCCAAGGAAGAACAAGAGCAGGAGCTCGAGGTCTTAGAGTCAATCTACCCGGATGAGCTCACAATAATATCACCAACCCAATTCACCATCAAGTTAGCCTTGGACACCCCATCGGACAGAAACCATGCTCTCCTTTTACACATCACTTACCCTCCTACTTACCCTGAAGTGATACCAGGCATTGATATTACAGTTGCTGAAGCCGACGATGAAGAAGAATCAGATGAATACAGTGATGATGAAGACGAAGATGACAGTAACAAGTTGATCCACTTATCTGAAACGATCGAATTCGAAAAACCTGATTTGAACCTTTTGAAAACCAAACTTGTCGAAGAAGCAGAATTGAATATTGGAATGCCATCTATTTTTGCCTTGGCCACACAATTGAAGGATGAGGCGGAAGCGAGGTTTGAGGCTAAATTGAATCGTGCTCAGAAAGAGTATGATGAGGCATTATTGGCCAAAGAAAAGGAAGAACAAAAGAAGTTCAATGGTACGAAAGTAACTAAAGAGTCATATCTTGAATGGAGAAACAAGTTCAGAGAAGAAATGAAATACGAGGAAAAGGACAAGGAAAGATATATCAAAATGCATAACGGAAAATTAACCGGAAGAGAAATATTCGAAAGAGGATTAGCAGGCAACGAAGATAATGAAGAGTTGGTAGATTTAGTGGAAAATGTGACTATACGATAGGCTTCCTTTACTTATTAGAATTTTGAGCGATTGGTTGATGATATGTATTGATGTTCTATATAAAGTTATTCCATGTCACTGACCCATTCCCAAACTTTCATGATTTCTCCATAATTTTCAACTGATTGGAATACAACATTAGTGTTATGTTCCACTTTTGCAGTAACTTTTTTCCATAACTGCAACCTACGTGATAAGTCGGCTTCTCTAGCCAATATCAAGTCTCTTAGTTGAATGGAGCCAATGAAAGGGGGGATTTCTGTTGATGATCGAGACATTTTCTTTTGTTTTTGAAGCTTCTTCAATACTTCATGATAATGTTTATCCACTTTATTCAATTCTGAACGATATTGATTATATTTATATTTTAGTAATATTAAGACCAAACTGATGGTAAAACCAATGTAAAATTTCTTTTGATGCCGAACGACAGACTCGAGTAAACTGTTAGTTAGTTGACATTGGAGACTGATTTCTGATAAGGACGTTGATCGAAGAATTTTGTTCTTGGCTTCCTCCTCGATAAACTCGTCGTTAGTGAGATTGGAGGAACGCGAGTGATCAAATTCGAATGTCTATAAGATGTTAGTATGAAATTTGATGAAAATGATTCTTTCGTCATCAAAGAAAACAGTCGGTTTTCTTTAACTTGAAAGTACCTTATTAATAAACTTGCCTTACAATTATTTCTGGTTCTTTTTCTAACTCAACTAATGCTCTTGACCATAATTCTTCAAATTCTTCTTCAGTAATGTATGGTGCTTTCATGGCCAATAACAAATCATGTAATTCACTTGATTCCAATCCGCCTTCAACCGAATCCACTGGAGATTTTCCACAATTCTTGTCAGCATTTTTAGATCTCAATAGATCCAATGCGACATCGATCATAATCTCCAATTTTTCGGCCTTTTTAGTATCTGGAACACATTTCTTCAATGATCTGTCTAATATTGGTGAGTAGTCAAAGTACCATGGTTTATACTCGATAAAGTCCTCATAACATCCGATTTCCAAGTTCCTAAAACATCTGGCATGAGATGGACACTTGATACATGATGGTTTTAATCTATCATCCAACAACTTACCTAATTGTTCTATGACAGGAGGGAAGTCAGCGTGCTTAGGAATTGTTGGTACATCAATTTCATGTCCACAGTAGCCAATTAAATACTGTTGTTCTCTGTACCAGTAGCCGAACAAACTGAGGGAGATTAAAGAAACCCACAAGAATAAAAACGAGAAGACTTTGAATACCTTGAAAAAGGAAACCTTTGATCTCGGAGGAGCAATTGCTGCTTCACCTTCTTCATCCTCGTCAGAATCTTCATCATCATCCACCTGATTTTCGAGAGGCTGCTTTTTCTCCTGAATAGTCCGAAGTCTTGGTTTCAATGGAGATGATACTAGATTCGGTTGGCTTAAGTCTTCGATGATGATCCCAGTTTGTTTCATCAAGTCCACTTGCGGATTATTTAAAACTATTTGCTCATCAGTTTTAATAGCATCAGTAGCTATTGCTTCATTCTTAATTTTTCTCAACGCTTCATCGAATGATTTGGTTTCATCTTTTAAGTTCATTGATTTTGAAGGAGTCGAGGTTTTGGCAGACTTTGGAGTGGATTTATGTGTCTTCTTGCCAGATTCATTAGCAATATCGCTGAACTTTAAGGGAGTTGATTTCTCTGATTGGGTTTTCTCAGTGGAGGCCTTCGTAGATGAAGCAGGGGATTCCGCAACTTCTTTGACCCGTGGGGTGCTTTTCGTAGATGAGACAGGCGACTCGTGTTTTAATGTCCTTGGAGTTCTCTTCTTAGTTTCACTAGGAGAGGAAACTGTTGTCTTCTCAAGCCTTTTGACTGGGGTTCCCTGTTTCGTAGTACTCGGGGACGCACCAGAGGAGTCACCAACATGCTTCTTTTTTGATTTCCGCTTATCTTCCACTTCCTCTTCTAAATGTCTTTTTTTTTTAATAGAAGGAGAAGAAGCAGACGAGTTTCCTCCGGACTGAAAAACATTGTCATATTCGAAATTACTGTTATTGTTTGAAGTATCCTCTTCAGAGATACTGAAATCTTCAATGAACGACTTGGATGAGGGTGTGGCCTCGGGCTGTATTTTTCTTGGTCTACCTCTAGGTCTTTTGGCAGACTCTGGAGTTGCCAGGTCAGGAGTTCTCCCCTTGCTTTGAGGTTGAACTTCTATAGATTCATCTGCCTCCGAAGTGACTTTTGACTTTCTCTTTGGCTTGGCTTCTTCCACAGAGGCGTCTTCTTTCGATTTCTTCTTTGGTTTAATCTCATCTGTAGATGATTCGGCCTCAGCCTTCAGTTTTCTAGTTCTTTTGGGCTTTTCCTCGTCCTCCGTTTTGGTTTTCTTCGATTTCTTTGCTTTAACATCTTCTTCAGAATCTTGTGCAGACTTTTGCTTATGTTTGCTATCGGACTTCTTGGTTTTGGAGTCTGATATTTCTTTGATTTTTTCAGATTTCTTTCCTTTTCCCTCTTGCTCGTCGTCTGGTGATTTTTCAATTTTCTTTTCTCTCTTTGACTTATAAACCCTTTTAGGTTTCTTGGCAGGTTCTTCATCCGACGACAACATAATCACATCAGCAGAAGAATCCAATGAAGTATCGATATCCTGCAAGTTCTTGATAACTTCACTAGAAACATTAATGAAATCATCTTTCTTACCATGACTTTTGACCGAATTTTCCCATTTTCTCAAGATCTGACCACTTTGAGGCTTCAATTGTTCATTAAATATGGCAATCAACTCGTTTTTTTTGGCATTGGACGGGTATTCAATCGAGTTTTCGTTAAGAATACCTCGCAACCTGGAAACTTTGACCGATTTTGGGTCAAAATCTAAATTCGTTAGTACTTGAACAAGTGGGACTCTCGTCACGCGCTACGTACCTTCCTCAAGATATTCCTTGTTCTCCATGATGTTTCCAAAGAAGAAGAAGAGATTGTTTATTGTTTGGGAAAACATAAATCGTATGGCAAATTTGTGTCACTCGTTTTTTCGCGTGTAGATTACATAATCTGGCAATCAAAAAAATTCTGATCTAATAACATTGCTTACATAATAAATAAAAACTGCTAATATGGGGAGACGTAGGAGTGCTTGCTGTAAATCGAGTGAAGATCAGCTTCGGAGGACTTTTGGGAGGAGCTGCCGGACTCGACTTCAAGATTTAGAGTCAATGGAAGCTCTTGGAGAAGACTGACAGTAGTGAGGTCCGACTCTTGTAAGTTCTGTAAATGGAGGTTTACTGTGACTTTGCAGACCTCCCAATTGATCTGGGCGAGAAGATTGATGATAATCATGACTCTGATGCTATTGTCATGGTCATTTTCAGCAATGTATGTTATTTCTAGGAGATCGAGGTCGAGGGATGTAAGGTTCCAGTTCTTGAAGAGTTGATACACTCTGGTGACGTTAGAAGAGGGTGACTGCAACAGTTTGGGGTTCATTTCATCGACTACGATCTTGAGGCTTTTGATAGAAGGATGCGTTTTGCTGATGGACTGGATAAGGTAAGGAAGCAGAGACTGGGGTGCACCTATTGCGGGGTTCGAACCACCTGAGACTGTATGAGACTGACCCGAGGTCAATGATTGACCTGATTCAATACTTGTAGGGACCTGGTAGGATTGCGCAAATGAATCTGTTGTTTCCAACAACACTTCGAGACGTTCGAGGTGTTCTGCGTTCGACAATAGGTAGGAGTTGGTCAGAATAGGATCATGGAGATTAATTTTCAACCATGATAAATGAGAAAGCACCGTCTGCTTAAAGGCAGCATTGCAGACCTCACTTTGCTGGATCGCTTGGATTACAGTTTCACGATATTGGCGATTCAAGTGAAGCAATCTAATTATCTCAACAACTGAGACCTTGTTAATTATCTGAAGGAGTACTTCGGGAGGGAGTCTTATCATACAGAATACGAGGGTTCTACTGTCAGTGGTGGATGTGACTAATGGAGATTTTGAATGAAGACAAACTGTAGATGGTCATGTGCTGGTTAACTGATGAAAGAAAGGGAGTACCAAATTAATTTGACACATTCACCCGCATAAAAAATAGCGAGCATCTCACACCTCGGGTTTTGAACAAATGAAAATGAATGCAAAATGCCAGCTGCTGGGGCAAGAACATGTTCAAGGAGAAGAGATATTGATAAAATGGTGAGAAGGAGATGATGGAGCGATTCTTGGACAATGATAAATGGGCAGCATCGATCGAAGCTAAACCCTGCACTAAAACCCCTCCAGCTACATATATTGAATAGAAACATTCCAGCAACATATGGCGTGCAAGGACATGTCGACTACGTTATCACCTACGACAAAAATTACCCTTAGTTAGAACATAAGAGCCTCTACCTCTTAGAACAGCAGAACGAAGGTCTTTCCTGTTCTCTTATAGAAGATGTACGGATATTGTTTATCTCCGGGTGTACGGACCTCGTGGCTCGCGGCGCGGCTTGGCACGACTCCTTTCTCCCACCCCACAGCTATCGGTATAAAATTACAATTCTCTTGATGACTTTTTATTAACTGCTAACCTCATTGTACTTCAATATTGTATCTTAACGCTCCAAAAAGACGGTTTAGTTGTAACTGGTACGTATTCTTCAGATGATAGTCTTTGTCAATGTCTTTTCTGATCCAATTTACGTTTGCTCCTATTAAAGAGCGGGTTCTGCAAAAATACTCCTAGAAGTGGCTTCATAATTCATCCGACCTGCGTTCCTGGCACTCACACATACAACTAGCACAACAACCATGCGATTATGCTCAATCCTAAGCCTTTACCCCTTTCGAGTACTAATTCCACATCGCATTCCGTATTCACTGCCCCATAGTTCTCACTCAGATACCTTCAGAACTCTCGGTTTAGTTTTCACACGCAATCATAAGCGTTCACGACCTTGATAAAAACAGATCCACTGCCCTTGTTGCATCGCATTTCCTCTTACGAAAGTCGGCCTGTTATTTGCATATTTTTCTGCCAACTCCGATGACGTACATTGCTCTGAACAAAGAAGGAGTTGCACATAAAGGGATGCACGGATGTTGTTACGCGCCCCGACTTTTTTTTCTCTCTCATTGACGAAATGCTACTTTGTTTTCAAACAACCCGTTCACCAAATACTAACTTCATTCTAGAATTATACCTATATGTCCAAAAATAAACTTCTATCGCGAAATAACCATGCCGTATCCTTAAACAAGGGTAAAATTTCACCCAGAAACATTACCTCACCAAACACTTCCTACTTATCCAAATTATTCTTTCTTCTCTCATTCTTACCCAAGATTGTTCATTCATTGCCCATTTTCAACCACGGAAGTCATCACATTACAGTTCAATTGGAACACAATGACGTGGCCGAGAGTGAAGCTATGTCTAGTCAAGAATTTTACATCAACCTTTTCACCTCGATCTTCCTTGTGTTGGCCGGGGGTGTTTTCGCAGGTTTAACCTTAGGTTTAATGGGCCAAGATGAAGTTTATCTCAAAGTTATTGCTACTTCTGGTGAACCCCACGAACGTCACTATGCTCGTAGAGTTCTCCGTTTAATTGGTAGAGGTAAGCATTGGGTATTGGTTACTTTATTGTTATGTAACGTTATTACCAATGAAACTTTACCTGTTGTGTTAGACCATTGTCTTGGTGGTGGTTGGCCAGCTGTGGTTACCTCCACCGCATCTATTGTCATTTTTGGAGAAATCATCCCGCAATCCATTTGTGTTAGATACGGCTTACAAGTTGGGGCTATATTTTCCCCATTCGTTTTGGTGTTGATGTACATTATGTACCCAGTGGCTTATCCCTGTGCCTTACTTCTAGACCATATTTTAGGGGAAGATCACGGTACTGTTTATAAGAAATCTGGGTTGAAAACGTTGGTTACTTTACATAAGACTATGGGGGTAGAACGTTTGAACCAGGATGAAGTTACCATCATCAGTGCGGTCTTGGACTTGAAGGAAAAACCCGTGAGTCACATTATGACTCCAATGGACAGAGTTTATACCATGAGTGCAGATACAATTCTTGATGAAAAAACCGTGGAAGAAATCTTCAATGCTGGGTTTTCTCGTATTCCTATTCATCTTCCGAATGAACCCATGAACTTCATTGGGATGTTGTTAGTGCGAGTTTTAATCAGCTATGATCCTGAAGACGCTTTACCGGTGGCATCGTTCCCTTTGGCTACTTTACCAGAAACCGGAGCTGAAACTTCATGCTTGAACATTTTAAATTACTTTCAAGAAGGTAAGTCTCATATGATTGTGGTTAGTGAACACCCTGGTGAACCAACAGGAGCCATGGGTGTTCTTACCCTAGAAGATGTGATTGAAGAATTAATCGGAGAAGAAATTGTTGATGAATCTGATGTTTATGTGGATATTAACAAGAACATTAAAAGGAAACAACCAGGTCCATTATCCAAGCGCAATTTGACTTCATACTTGCACAATTTATACCAACGATCAGCCACCAATTCCAAGCGTAATTCCTTGGATAATGGTAGTTTTAATGTGAAAGACATTCAAGCAGCCCCTATTAAACCAAATACCCCACAACCAACCGTGGACGATCAAAATTACTCGAAATCTCCATCAAATGGGAAATTGAAAGTGGCCAATGCCCCTGTAAGTTCGCCTTTACTTGGAGCAGTGGAATCATCGAAAAACTGGAAACCCAAGAATCCTGCTGCCAATCCACTTGAAACGAACAAGCCATTTGTTACAATCAAACGGCCTAATATTGATACGGTGAGAAACGTTGTAATTGGTGAGCAAAATAAGGACAAAACCAAGACTTATGGTGCGGTACATTCTACGGAAGAAGGAGCGCTTAAGGATGCGGAAAACCAAAGAAAGCTGTCACAAGAACATGTTCGAGATCATCGATTTTTGTTACCGGATGAACGAGAAACAGATGTTTCGGAGATCAATGGGGAACGCTCCAACGGGTCGTCGCCGCATCACGAGGGAGAGGGCCAGAGAATACCGCATAGTAATTCCTTACCGGTGCCGGAATACCAGGAGTCAAGATCATACAGAACCGGAGGAATTATAGAATCGGTTGTGAATGTTCAAGGAGTACATAAGACCATCATTGAGCACATCAGTGACGATGAAGACGATGATAGTAGAGGCAGTGTCAGCCTTAACGGGGGAAACAGCAAGGCCTTCGAACTAGGAGATGAAAACAAATCCGACGACGAAGGCCAACGGCTACTTGCCGGATTAAAGTCGCGGAGAAGTTCGGGCACTGTGAATTCAGATGAAAGCAAGAGTCGATTCAGCGTGTGGAAGTAGGATGAGTGAAGACTACTTCACTTGCTGTGAAAGTAAGACTATACATCCTGTGAACATTGAAAATGAGACTATTTCTCTCGCTGTGAAATAATCCGAGAGCATTGTATGCATGACTCGGAAATAAATGCAAAAAAATATATTCTGTCGCATATACTATTTTTTATGTAATAGGGACTGTAGCAATGGAAAAGTACCGCGGCAACAATAGCAGCGGTATAACGCTGACGAAGGCCGATAAGCTTCCAGGATCACGTCATAGGATGGATCTGACGCCCGGACTTCTGCCCAAGATATCCGCCGGGCTAAGGGGGCCATGGCTCGTTTTGAAGGGTATTGGTGACAGGTCGTTTACGGTGATAGATCGCACCCGGTGAGAGATCACATCCGGTGACTGGTCTGTTTCGGTGACAGGTCGCTTCTTCTAACGAGCCGCTTGCACTGATGAGCCACTTCCGTCGTACCCCCAAATCTTAAACCCCTACCTCTTTTTTCTTTTTGAATTTTTTTTTTTTTTTCTGGTGAAATATACGTCTTTCTTTCCCTTCATCAACGTAAACTACACCCCCCCGTTTCCTTTTAGCCCCCCTCGCTTCTCGATGCCAGACTCTCCCGACATCGCCCACAAGTCGAATGTGTCTCTCCATTCCCTCAAGTCGCTTTTCGGCTCCAATGCGATTAGCCGGGACTCGCTGTCGGTTGACTCCAACAAGACCACGGGCGCCGACCATTCCAGCAACCATCGGTTCTTCCTTAGAAAGAAGAACTCCCATAGCTCATTGTCGCCCCAGACATCATCGACATCAATTTCGTCCATGTTGAGAAAGAACAATCGGAACCCTAGCCACGATCAACTCAGCAAACCACCATCAGACTCTGTAAACATCACCAAACTGCACACGACCAACGCCAGTAGCAACGCTTCCATTGATTCCAACAGCTCATCCGGCAACAAGTCCGGCAGCTTGCACATCCGGACGCCGGAAAATCAAGACCACAATCAGTACGAGGACTCAGATCAACACCAGCAACAACAACAGCCACAACCCCTGGACGGAAAGAAATCAAAAAATCACGGCCACAGCAATAACCATTTGTCATTGAGGCGATTCTTGAAAAAACTCAAACATAACGAAACGGGTGAGAAATACCCATCATCCGCTGCCTCCGCCGGACATAAAAGCCACTCCATACTACCGCTGCATTCTTCGTCCGATCTCTACAAGAGATACGGCGGATTGGGGAAGCTCATTGGTACCGGTGCCAGTGGGTCGGTCAATTTGGTCACCCCCAAAGCCGATCCATCGCAGATCCTCGCAGTAAAGAAGTTCAGACACCGGTTGCAGAACGAAACCGAGGCCGACTACAAAATCAAGGTCAAGAACGAGTTTAAGATCGGCCAGTACTTGCAACATCAGAACTTGGTGCATACCATCGAACTAATCAAAGAACAGGACTCATTTTTGAGCGAAACCGAGTACTACATTGTCATGGAATACTGTCCCTTTGACTTCTTCAATTTGGTGATGTCAGGGTTAATGGACGGAGACGAGATTGCCTGTTACTTCAAACAAATCGTAAATGGAGTGCGTCATCTCCACGAGAACGGAATCGCCCATCGTGACTTGAAACTCGACAATTGTGTCGTCAATGCCGATGGTATCCTCAAGTTGATTGACTTCGGGTCCGCCGTTCAGTTCAGAAAGGAACGAGAAAACAGTAAGCAACTAGCCGAGGAGGATATCATAAATGACAAATACCGGTTGGTGAGAGCCCGAGGCATTGTTGGCTCTGATCCGTACCTCGCTCCCGAAGTGTTCAAACCCAGTAACTTTGGTTATGATCCACGAGGTGCCGATGTGTGGTCAATTGCGATAATGTTTTGTTGTATGACATTGAAGAGATTCCCGTGGAAAATCCCCAAGAGTTCCGATCCTTCGTTTAGATCGTTTGCTGGCATCGAAGAAGATTCAACTGATCGACTCAACAATCTCAAAATTGACGAAGAAAGCCATGACAGAGGCACCGACCGCTTACTTCGGTTGTTGCCGGCAGAGTCAAGGTCTGTTGTGCATCGTATGTTGGAATTGGACCCAACAAAGCGGTTTTTGGTCGACGATGTTGTCAATAGCATATTCTACCAATCCATAGACCACTGTCACTATTTGAGCGATGACGAGATCACGAATGAAAAGGAAAGCGGTAATGTGCCCAATGCGGTTTACAAGTCGGGAACTCACACTCACCACCTTGTGACGGAAGAGGAGTTAAAGAAGATTCAACTCGAAAAGGAACGATTGAAAAAGTTGAAACAAAATAAGTGAGGGGATAGCCAGAGTGCAAAGGAGAGTCAGAGGCTGAGGATTACAATGTTTATATTTATAACCTATACTTTTAATACATAAAAACTAGTAGACATGCGCCTGAAGTTCTTTGCGAATGTCTGTGAAGGTACTTATGCGGGTGCAAATAATGTGTCTACAAGACCTGCATTTTTCCCTACAGCATGCGTTTGACGTACATATGACACTTTTTTTACACCTGATCTTTTTATCTACGAATCGCTATCTTTTCTCTTTTCCGTACGGATGCAACAAGCAACCCACTGACCCATGATCTGTAATTGCAAGGTTCTTCTCCGGCTGAAACCTTCAATTGATGTCATACCCTCCCTGGTTATAAGCTCCTGATACGTCTCTTGTAGCCCCATTTTCAGCCTATATATTACGTATAAAATTCTTGATTCATCTTTTGTAGCCACTCTTTCAGCCTATATATTACTTATACAATCCTACTCATAGTTGCTGCTCATATGGTAGTGCGATGTGCACATCACGTTAAGTAAAGGTGCGTTATCTACCGGGCGAAGCAGATTGCTGTTAATGTTATCTTCGCAGACTTCTATACCGGTTTTCCTCTTATCGTCTGCAATCTTCCATCTTGATACTCCCTCTCATTTTCCTCTTTCTTCTGAAGACTTATTCCCCTCACTTATCTCTCCCTTCTTTAAATTTTCACACCCAACTCTGCCGAAGGTTGGCCCATTTAGCCCGATTTTTTTTTTCGCCTCTTCCCGATTCGTTCCTCCCTCGCTACTCCCTCATCCTACTTTCACGCTTTACCCTCCTTTACATACCCTATAACCTCCTCCCTGCCATTCCTGACTGTTTCCGTGCACCATCAATCTTTTCTGCGATCGTCAGTTCAATTTCGCACCCAAAACGGTCGATTCCCAAACAAACGCAATTACGCACTTCAGTCATCTAATCTTTTTTTCTGTTACTAGTTTCTTCCTCTTCTTCTTCTTCTACTCAGTTCAACCCGTTCTTACCACTTATTCGAAATCAAACATCAACTGGGCACGGAGATGGACGACTCATCTTCACCCTCTCCTACGCCCACGCCTGCGGACCCACACTTGCCCCACTGGGTGACTACCGTGTCGGGCTACAGCGCCTTGGCGGCAACATTCATAATCTTCGGTAGCATTCTCCTCCACCTCCTAAACTACCGGAAACCTTTCCAGCAGAGATTGATGATTCGTATCCAGCTCATTGTACCGTTGTTTGCCCTTTCCTGTTTCTCTATGCTCGTGGACCCCGAGGCAGTTTGTAACAAGTTCATCTTTGAACCCATCCGAGAAATCTATGAAGCGTTTGTCATCTACACCTTTTTCTCCTTACTTACCGATATGCTCGGAGGTGAACGTAACATCATCATCATGACTAGTGGCCGGAAACCCGTTTCTCATCCAGGTATAGTGCATTATATCCTCCCTGATATCGACATATCTGACCCTTTCACCTTCCTCAATATCAAAAGAGGTATTCTCCAGTACGTTTGGTTGAAACCTGTCATTTGTTTCGCCATGTTGGCCTCTGAGGTGTTTGGGCTCTACGACGTCAATAATATGGGTCCCAGTTCCGTTTACTTGTGGTTGATGATTCTCTACAACTTCTCGGTAACCCTCTCCCTTTATTGTTTGGCAATCTTCTGGAAAATCCTTTGGAACGACCTTAAACCGTTCAAGCCAGTGGGAAAGTTTCTTTGTGTGAAACTCATCATTTTCGCCTCCTATTGGCAAGGTGTCATTCTCGCAATACTAAACTTCCTTGATGTTTTGCCTGGGGCTTCTCAAGAAGAAGGAGGTGCTCCAAACATTGGTGTTTCCATTCAAAATGGTTTATTATGTGTTGAGCTAATTGCCTTCTCCATTGGTCACTGGATCTCCTTTTCGTACAAACCTTTCACGATTTCACAATTACCTACCGGAAGAATCAAGTTCTTTTATGCCGTAAAAGATATGTTTGGTATAAAAGACTTGATAATTGACTTTAAGCTCACATTCTATGGTGATTACTACAGAAACTATAAACAATTCGACTCCGTTGACGCTTTGATAGCCCATCCAGACTCCAAATCTCGTATGAGCAGAATAAACCAAGGTTTAAGATATCATAGTGATGGAAAACATAAGCATTGGCTACCAAATCAACAACAGGACATGGTGTCGACTGCTAGTATTCGTAGCACCTCTGAAATTAATGCTTTACCCCACGGACTGCCAACGATCAACTATGCTCCGTCTATCAAATCAATGGGTACCTCGACCTGCGGATTGTATCCTGCTTCCCCTCGAGCTTCACCACCAAACAGTCCTGTTTCCCAGCTGTCTGAATCTGTTACTATCACTGAGATTTTGAACAAGGCCAGTGGAGGCGAGATTTCGTATGAAAATGAGTATTTGGACGAAGATGAAGCGTTCTATCAATCGGCTGTGGCGGTGATTAACAACTACAAACTCGACCAAGTTGAGGTGAAAAGATTGTTGAACTACCCAATTGTCGATGAGATGATCGATGGCCATGAGTATGGTTATAAAGTGAAAAAACTCCGGGCCAATAGACTTAGTCGGACTGCCGTGGAACAGCCTTTACGTTCCTACGAAAGCAATCGATACGGTAGTATAGTATAGGCACTAATATGGTTATGGTTTCATGTTTAATGGTTTGCATCTTCAGTTCTCTTCGTGTTAGTAAGCTAAGCTTACTTTTTTGATACCCTTTTATAGCTTGTACCTAAATTTAATAATATCCTATATACACTATGTACAGATTAAAAAGTCTGGTCGACAGAAGATGTTTCGGTGTAATCTTGATTTTAATCTTCAATTTTGAACAGATAGAGTGAATCCAAGTCATCTTCCGAAACCGTTTTCTTCTGTTCTTTCGCTTTCTTCTCCTTCTGCTCCTTCGCCTTCTTCTGCTTTCTTAGGTCCTTACTATTAACAGCTTCAGTAGTTTCTTTAGCTCTGTTAGGTAATGCGGAGCACTTGATTGCTAATCTAGAGTGAATGCTTCCCGAAACCTCATATTGACACTGACATTCTTCTAGTATCTCCTTAAGCTTCTCGACCACCAATTCCTTTTTCTTCAACTCAAGATTGAACTCGCCATCCTCCATGTTGTCTCTTGTTCTATGAAACCCAACGTCCTCTTCTTCGGTATCGATCATTGTATTTAGTACTCCATCGATCTTATCGGCAGATTTCTTGACAGAAGACAATGATGACCTCTCTCCGATGTAAATGATAAATGGTTCATTTTTGTTCAAGCGCTTCAAAATCTCCGACCGTTTCTGGTTGGTTAAATCACCAGGACTGATACTCCATGACATCGTCATGACTTTCGTGGCAGATTTCTTCCTTTCTGCCTTTGATCTCTGATTGGCAGCTCGAATAGCAGCTGAACTACCGAGCTCCAAAAGCTCTTTTTCCTTCTGCTGTGCCAATTTCCGTGAGTAGTTACTTATCATCTGTTGAACGGTGCAAAATTTCACAAGTGGTACTGTTTCGGCCCCTGATGGGTGGATGAATGTGAGACCAGATTCGGCGAAATCGGTGGTGTTGACAACATCATGGAGAAACTTACGCTCGATTTGCTGGGTCTCAGGGTCAAGAAAATTAACCTTATACGAGGAATTTATGGCATGAATCGAAACTATTATGTCTTTCACTGCATCCTGGGCTTGGGGTGTTCCAGTTTCGAACTTGAACCTCAAAACTCTCCTCACCGGCCGAGGACCCTGGCCTCGTCTGTCAAAATGTCTGTCCAGGTGCTTCTCATTTGATTTATGTCTGTCTGTGTGTGGTTTCGGGTGTCTTTCAGTGTGTTTATGCGGTCTTTTAGCTTCCTGATAGAGCTTAGCGAACCTGTTTGTTGGAGGAGTCTTCTCGCTTTTGGCCATGGATTCCTGGGGAATTACCCGGGTAAAGGCCGCAACGCTTTCAGGTCGCTTGCGTAGAACACTAGCGATGCAAAATCGTCTGGCACTGGGAAGTACCGGCGCCCATCTCATCATTTTGGCGTTCAAGGTTTGTGAAAATCAAGGTGAAAAATCTTAATCTGATAAAAAGATGTAAGTTTACATGTGGTGTACGGATGTCTTATATATGTACGGGTGAATAAATAAAATCTATAAATGACCGGGTCCACTACCACTTTGCTCCTAGCAAGATAGCGTTGGGGTCGGTTGGTTTCTCGACCTCGTTGAACCATGTTTTTAGTAATCTGTTTTCGCTGGTGTCAAATTCCTGGCAGAAGTTTTGGCACCATTCGATGAATTTCGCAACCAACTGAATGTTTTCGGTTGATGCAATGTCAAACGTAGGAATGGCCTCGTAATTCAGCAAGGCTCTCTGTAACCAGTCCTTTTCACTAGTTTCCTTAGGAGGAGCTATTTGTCCTCCTCCGTTGATACACCCATTTGGGCATGCCATTATTTCTACGTAGTCGCACTTGGAAGGGTCTGCGGTGTCTTCATTGGTGCTTCCTCCGTCCTTTGCAGCCACTCTGGCCCGACGACGGCCAGCCAACGGATTGACTTTTTTGGTTGATGAGGTGGCATTTGGCTTGAGTTTTCTCACCAAGTTCTGAATATTCTTGAACCCATTAACGATGGCTGCACTGGCGATTTTTTCACCGTCGTACATTAGTCTGAGTTCATACAAGTCGGAGTTACGTCCACTGATAGTAACAATAGAAAAGTTGTCGTGGTGGTACGTGGATGGGTTTCTTAGTACCAAATCATTCTGGTACATTTTGAGGTAGTTATAACCATATCCTCCGGAAGCAGACCCGGCGTCGTTTGACCACGACATTTGAACAAAGGGCCAGTTTTTCGGAGCACAGGTTTCGTATAATGAGGAGGTTGGCACAGGGGATGCAAGAATACTTTCGTAGCCATTAGGTGGAAGGAGCTGGAAAGTGTCACTGTATTGGTCTAGAAGAGTAACTAACTCTTTGGGAGTTAAGACACAGTCTACGTCGGGTACGGGCTCTTTATCGGTTTCATAGTGTTCTGGACGGGCACTTTCAAGTTTCTTGTCAAAGCATGGCATAATGGAAAGATGGTACACATTATGTTTATCGACCCCTAACTCAGCAGCCGTCAAAGTCTTCAACATACAACCAGTTATTTGCTGAGGTGATTTGGTTTCGGAGATTCTGGGGAGGATGTAAGGATGGGTCTTTTCCGCATATAAAACCCACCCGGGGCATATCGACGACAAAAGCGGGCCCTCCAACGATGCTGCTGATTCTGATTTCTTCTTGGAGATGATGTTGTGAGATTCATAAATGAGAGATAGCTTTCTTCCTAATGATGTACCTACGATAAAGGTGAACCCCATTTGGTTGATGAATAGATTCACCAACAAACGATCTATCTCTTCAACTGATAAGTTATACGCTGTAGCCAACGATGCTCTTGCTTGGTGAGAGATACTGGCGACGAAAACGCGGTTGCTGTTGCTATCGACCTTCTCTCTAATGGCCCTTATCAACTCTTCATGTGAATGCTGAGCCACCAATATTTCCTCTGCAGACGTAATACAGCCAGAGCACGCCAAGCAGTCCGCCAACGAGATCTGTGCTGGACTTAATGAGTTGATTTTGCCATCTATTTTTGAAATTTCTAGTGGATTGCCATTGGCATCGATTTGGATATCGACTTCTCCGTTCTCGGCGCTCTCCGGTACTGTGTTAACCGGCTTGATACACGCGACACCGGGCGATATGAAGTCGTTCAAATCGTCCGCCGATAGTATAGCACTCATGTTTTGGAACAGGAAGAAGTTGTTGCAGAGAATGACTAAAAAAAGTTAGAAACGAGATGACAAATAAAACTCCGATAAAGGAGGTCACGTGACTTGATGTCAGCAAAAATGTCGCCAATAACACGGCTGCAAAACTAAGCAGAGCGAAGAAGGACAGAGATGGGGAGGAGACTGACGGGAGAGACTGAAGGCCATTGGAGGGAGGAAAACTTGACAGATGGAGGTTCGGAGATATATGCCGACATTTGACAGTGTTGTGACATTCTAGTGTCTCTTGTCCCCGATGACTTTGAAGCTGTTTATGTTGCTCAGTGGCTGAAAACTCTGTTGATGGCTGTGAAGTAGTCTACAGAAATGCTACTATACAACGTCTATTCTGTCTATTTTAATTTTGTTCCGGTTCGTTCTCGTGATCGCTCAAATCGCTGAGCTCAAAATCCTGAGTTTCGGGGATTCCAGCGTATTGTTGTACCCCCAATTCCCCATCTTCATCGTATCCTACAAGTCGTAAGTAGAATTGGAGAAGAAGGAGCATCCAGAGGTAGATGACAAACGCAGCTCCACTGACAACAAGAATATACGAGGAATGGTCTGCTCCCAAATCGTTCACAAGGATCAATTGCTGTTCATTGGCAGACATGAAAAGAACACCGGATAAAACAAGACAAAAGGGAGGAAGATGTTGGAAGGAAAGAATCTTTCCATTCGCACTACCACCATTATCATTAAGAAGAAACGAGATTTCAATGATTCTCGACAATCCCCCGAAAATCAAAGCCCATCCAAACAATGCATGGACTTTGGTGGAGATCACAAGATGCTGGGCATGCTGAGACATGGCGTAACCGGTGAAGATCAACAACAAGGCTGGAACGAACGATCTCACATTATTCTTCCGCGTCATCCACATTCCCAACAAGCCTCCACACCACCAAATAATCCCCATGGAAGTGTGCTGATAGTCACCGTGAGACCATCCTTCTTTTCCCCAGCGGTGTTCCGTGAACGTATTGACGATCCCCCACACACACATAAGGGTTGAATCGTAGAATTCCTGGGACTTGCCGGTGAAATTAGGGTTGAGGAGGTGGTGCTTCCGGATCCAGGGGATCACCAACACAAAAGATAAGACAAATCCGTAGAAGATGAAAGAAGATCCCATAATTCCATGAGCAATACATTGGCCAGTGTGTTTACCGTAGCAGAAGCCGAATAATGCTACTGGGGCCATACAAACGCGCACCCAGCCGACCAAGACGGTCAAGAACGAAGCGGTTTTATAGATTTTGTAGGTGATGCCGTATTCGTTGGTGGAGAGGTGCGGATAGAATTTGTTTATGACGATGTTGGAGCCATTGATGAAGGTGCCCAAAAAAATAGTGAAGCCTAGTAAAAAAGAGAGAAACCAACTAGTTCCTTTGGATGTTCTGTTTTCGTGGTTATCAACATTATCGGGGAAATCAAGAAAGAGGGACTCAAACACTGAGTAGCCCGTGCAAACAAACTGCAATAGCACCGACCAATGGAGTCGATTGGCAAATGCCAACGCGGACGATATGGAAGGTAAAATAAGCAACAAAGCTAAGGTCAAGATCCAGTGGAACGTTTTCGACCCAGCGTTGATGGGGTGGAATTCAACCGGATCACCCATGTCCATATGGTCGTCGTCGGCGTAGGCTCTTGCAAGAAGGAACACTAGCGAGGAAAGACAAGAAAAGTGTAGCATTGTCTGAGGGATCGAATTCAATTGCTGCGCACAAGCTCTGGTTCTGTGGAGGAGTTTGAGGGAGCTCTAGAATGTCTCTCAATGTCAATTCGGGAGAAAGAGGAAGTGTAAAGACGTAAATCAAGAATATGGCACCATATATACGCGAAAGTTCAAAATGGGGTACGGGTGCTGAGAATCGGGGCCGAGCAGAAGCTGTCAAAAAGGCAAAAAAGGTCCGGTGGGGGCTGGAGAAAATGTCGTGCGACAAGATCAGATAGATGGACTGGTCTACTTCTTCCTTGCCCTGGTCTACCGCCTTCTACAAAGAGTGTAAACTCTTCACGGTCCCTCTCACACGCGAAATCTTCAAAGTCTGTCCATCTTCCATCCATTCTCTTTCCAATCGCTCCATTTGGAAGATGGCATTTTGCGGCCATTTCCCCAGCCTGTGCGACATTATTTCCCCCACAAAACACCCATGCACCAACTGATCTCTTGATTTGACCTCCTCCAGGCATTTCTGGACCCGAGTAACATGGTCGGTATATTAGGCACCACTGCTGCTGTATTTCCGTCCCTGATTACCGGCTCTGACCTGACTCTGGCGAATGTGGGGCCGGAAATCGCTGATCTTTATGCCTTTCCCTTTACGTGTAAGGCCGAAAAAAAAAAAGCAAAATGCCAAAAAAAGAACACGAACACGGCAGAAAAAACTCTGAAACTCTGAAAAAAAAAAAACTATTGACGCTTTCTTCAACGGATACCCCATATAAAAACGGATAACCGCTGTGATTCTGTTTTTTTTTTCTATCTGTTTCTTTCCTCGTGGGAACTTTGGACAACAGCAGGAGAAGTAGACGGTTGTCTTTCATGAAATGTTATTTCGCTCATTATACACATACTTGGTAGTTCTTGTTGGGGTCGCTGCCAACGCCATTCCTCCAAGAGACTACCAATCCAAAAACTACTTCGTTTTCGAGATAGACACTAGCAGCAGTAGCAAGAAATTACACGACTTTATTGAAGAAAATAAGGGGGTTTACACGTTCGAACATCAAGCTCGAGGTTTTGATGATCATTTCGTGTTTAGCATCAACAAATCCCATCCGTTTAATAAATTTTTAGGTAACCACAACTCTGATGATGACGGAACGCTCATGAAGAGATCACCAGATTTTGGCGTGCATTATGATTATTTGGTTGAAAACGTCAGATCTGTCCATCAATTAAAGCCAAAGCACTTGTCCAAAAGAATGCCCGTACCCCTTGAACTCACTGACAGAACGATTGATATCGTCGACTCTTCCCAGCAGCCAGCCAAGGATATTAGCGAAAAGCTAGACATCAACGATCCAACATTTGTTGAGCAATGGCATCTCCTAAACACCCTCAACCCGGGCAACGACGTTAACGTCACTGGTCTATGGCTAGAGGGCATTACCGGTACCGGGGTTGTTAGCGCCATCATTGACGATGGTTTGGACTGTGATAGCGAGGATTTGGCTGACAATTTCAATGCCAAGGGGTCCTGGGACTTCAATGATAACACTAACTTACCCAAACCAAGGTTATTTGACGATTATCATGGAACTCGTTGTGCCGGGGAGATCAGCGCCGTCAAGAATGGCGTCTGTGGTGTAGGAGTCTCCTACACATCCCAGATCAGTGGTATCCGTATCTTGTCTGGGGCCATCACCAACGAAGACGAGGCCGCAGCAATGGTGTACGGCTTGGATGTCAATGATATTTATTCTTGTTCCTGGGGACCCACCGATGACGGGAGAACATTGGCCGCACCTTCATTGTTAGTGAAAAAGGCGATGCTTAAGGCTGTGCAAGAAGGTCGAGACAAAAAAGGGTCAGTTTATGTGTTTGCTTCGGGAAACGGAGGTAGAAGTTCTGACTCTTGTAACTTCGATGGCTACACCAACTCTATTTATTCAATCACCGTCGGATCCATTGATTACAAGGGCTTACATCCTACCTACTCCGAAGCCTGTGCTGCGGTTATGGTAGTAACGTACTCTTCTGGGTCTGGTGAACATATTCACACCACCGACATCAAGGGTAAGTGCTCTTCCACTCACGGAGGAACCTCTGCGGCTGCTCCATTGGCAGCAGGAATCTACTCCTTGGTATTATCTGTCAACAAGAATTTGACCTGGAGAGACGTTCAATACGTCAGTGCGTTGAGCGCAGTGCCTGTCAATGAAAACGACGGAAACTACCAAGTAAATGCGTTGGGAAGAAAGTACTCCCATAGGTACGGGTACGGGAAGATTGACGCCTATCAAATGGTGAAGTTTGCCGAGACATGGAAAAACGTTAATCCGCAAACCTGGTACTACTCGGACGTCATTGAAGTAAATGAAAGCATCAATAGGGACGATCAGGAAAAAATCATCAAGAGTACCTTCAAGATGACCAAAGAAGACCTTGAATATGCCTCCATGGCCCGAGTTGAGCATGTGACGGTAACGGTGAATATTCAGTCGAGTTACCGTGGTAGAGTCGGGGCCCGGTTGATCTCTCCGTTTGGAATTGTAAGTGACTTGGCTACGTTCAGACCTTTTGATTCGTCTGGATCTGGGTTTGTCAATTGGACATTTATGTCGGTTGCCTGTTGGGGAGAAAAAGGTGAAGGTGACTGGACTATTGAAGTCTTTGCCGAGAAATCGATCCTCACCACCGATATAACTTTCAAGAATTGGCAATTGAAGGTTTTCGGTGAATCTTCCGATCCCAAATTTGCCGACGTATACGATATTACCAAAGATTATGCTGCCGAAAGAAGACAAAAGCAAAAAGCACCAGAAGCTCCTAAAACCAGTATACTTGTCACGTCGTCTTCAATTCCATTACCACCGGCAACTTCAGTCGAACCTCATACCAGTGACATCAGACCTGCTCCAATTAAAGTTTCCAGTACAGAAGCAGAAGTTGCAACTAGCACAACCAAGACTACAAGTAGTGCTTCTCCAAGCAAAACCACCACAACTGGAACACAGTCAGAACATCCAAGTGAAACCTCGTCGCAGGCTGAACTGTCTACCACTGATGGATCCAGCAAGAACAAACACTACACGTCCGACCATACCGGACTTTATTTCATGGGACTTGCAGTGGTCGGATTTTTGGTGTTGATGTTATTAATGAGATTCCACAAGACACCAGGAAGCTCTGGTCGTAGAAGAAGAGAGGAGTACGAATTTGACATCATTCCCGGTGAGGATTACACCGATAGTGAGGCACAAGACGATGACGAGGACGATGACGATGAAAGTGATCATGATTCATTGGATTTGGGACATGACAATAGCCGTAGAAATAAGAATGGCTACAAAGGCTTACGAAATGATCAACCACGTAACAGTGATGAATTAAGAGACCGGTTATATGATGAATTCAATGCAGAAACGCTTCCTGACTACGAGGACGATATGTTTATTATAGACGACGAAGACGAACGTCAGAGCAAGTCCAAAAAGCACAAAGACAGAGCCGAAGTGAAGACCCAGGAGCAAGGGTCCACGTTGGACCGAGGTAACGAGGAGCAAACGAGTCAGGCCGAGCCTGCTGAGAACGTGGAGGAGCCCGAGAATGAGGTCAGAAGCTAGAACCAGGGTAGGGCTAGCATTGTGGTGTATAGACGATCATGTAGTGTGCACAAACACTCAATAGTCAATAGACAGACAAAACACTTAATAGTCAATAGACAGACATTACGTACGATAATTACCGGACAAGGAGTCGTCGGCGATAACGGATGTACGGAGCGCAGAGAAATTTGCAGCCATATCGAAACGTGTCCGTCTTTCTTACTCCGGTAGAGTCTTTGCTACTTAAGCCACCGCCTGCTACGTTGTCTACTGCATAGCCAGCAACCCATCTCCGGCTATCTAGGGCTTCCCCACCCCATGGAGTCGTATCTATGGCCGGTGCACGGATGAATATTCGGAATAGTGGATGTCGCAGCCGTACACCAGCATTCGTCACCACTGCCGCAGCTTCATTAGCACGAGATACTCCATTAGGAAACTTCCGCTGAAAAGTGTAGATCCGTTTTCCCTGTAGCCCTTCGTCCGCTAAACCTTACACATTCTTCCGCTTTCCTTCCGCTGAGCCTTCTGTTGAAGTACTGTCCTCTGTCAAGCCCTCTGTCCATCTCCTTCCGCAGAGCCTCTCCCACTCCCTTCCGCCGAACCTCTGTTGGGTCCCTGAATCTCCTCACTCTCCCTCTCTCCAAATCTGTCCGAGTCTCGGACCACTCTCGCCAGCCCACACCCATACACCATGATTGCCCATCTTCACGTGACTATATCCATCTTCCAACTCCCTTAGTAAGCTGTAGTTTGCATGCTACAAATCTGGCCCCTTCTAAGCATCGGATGTAAACTTTTTTGGGAAGTTTGTTTGCTGCCCAACGACTTCGGACAAGCATTGATTAGTGATCAATTATGTACTTCTGTAGTTTAGTACAACTCTTTTTTTTTTAACCAGTATCGTTTTTCACTCCCATTTTTTTTTCTCTTTTCTTTTTCATACTTAATCAGCCCGAATTCTTTTCATTTGCTATCAGATATCACTTGCTTACCAGTTGAATTTCAATTGCTTTTGATATCTACTGTTTCTTCTGTTTGCCTGTTTCCTTCAATTCTCTGTCAATTGATCGTACCGGCTACAAGCGTTCTGTCCCTGAACCGGCTTTTTTTTTTTTTTCCACCTACCTCCTCCTCCCCCTCTATAATTTTTCACTTGCCTCTGGCATTTTTTTTCCATAACAACTTGCTTCTTTAACTCCCCCCAATTGCAAAATATGTCAACTGATTCATTCGGTAACTACAGCACCATTGTCGTGTTTGGTGCTTCTGGTGATTTGGCCAAAAAGAAGACCTTCCCTGCGTTATTTGGATTGTATCGTGAAGGCCAATTGCCTACAACGGTTAATATCATCGGTTATGCTAGATCCAAAATGAACGATCAAGAATTGAGAGATCGGATCGTCGAATACTTGAAATTGAAAGACGAAAAGGCCAAATCAAAAGTCGATGGCTTTTTGAAGTTAATCACCTATATCTCAGGACCCTATGATCAACCAGAGGGATTCCAAAAACTTAATGAAGCCATTGAAGCCTACGACTCCAAGAATAACAATAAGCATTCCGAAAGATTGTTCTATTTGGCTTTACCTCCATCCGTTTTCACCACCGTTGGTACCAACATCAAAAAGTACGTTTATCCTGAACAAGGAAGATTAAGAATCATTGTGGAAAAGCCTTTCGGTCATGATTTGGAATCCTCTCGTAAATTGCAAAATGACTTGGCCCCGTTATTCTCCGAAGAAGAACTCTACAGAATTGACCATTATTTGGGTAAGGAAATGGTGAAAAACTTATTGGTTTTAAGATTCGGTAATGAATTCTTCAATGCCGCTTGGAACAAAGATCACATCACATCGGTACAAATCTCCTTCAAAGAAGCTTTTGGTACCGAAGGTAGAGGTGGTTATTTCGATGAAATCGGTATCATTAGAGATGTCATGCAAAATCACTTGTTACAAGTGTTAACCTTATTAACCATGGAAAGACCGGTCTCTTTTGACCCTGAAGCTATTAGAGACGAGAAAGTTAAAGTGTTAAAGGCATTTGATGCTTTACAAACAGACGATGTGTTATTGGGACAATACGGTAAATCTGAAGATGGGTCCAAACCAGGTTATTTGGACGATTCTACCGTGAAACCAGATTCCAAATGTGTTACTTATGCAGCCATTGGTATCCAGATTCATAATGAGAGATGGGATGGTGTACCGATTGTTTTAAGAGCCGGTAAAGCTTTAGATTCTTCTAAAGTAGAAATCAGAATTCAATTTAAACCGGTTGCAAAAGGTATGTTTAAAGAGATTCAAAGAAATGAATTGGTTATTAGAATTCAACCAAATGAAGCAGTGTATATGAAAGTTAACTCCAAAATCCCGGGAATTTCTACCGAAACTTCTTTGACTGATTTGGACTTGACTTATTCTACTAGATACTCGGAAGATTTCTGGATTCCTGAAGCTTATGAAGCCTTGATTAGAGATTGTTACCTTGGAAACCACTCCAACTTCGTTAGAGATGATGAATTGGATGTTTCTTGGAAACTTTTCACTCCTTTATTGGAACACATCGAAGGTCCTAATGCACCAAAACCGATCTCCTACCCTTATGGATCTAAGGGTCCAGAAGGTTTGAGAAAGTTCCTCACTAAACACGGTTACGTTTTCAGTGATGAAGGTACTTACCAATGGCCTTTAACTACTCCAAACGTTAAGGGCAAAATCTAAATGCTGATGAGGCTTTAACACAGATATGGTTTTTCTGTTCTTGTGTACTTTTAACGAATTCATACATATACAAATACTTGTAGTCTACAGCGAAGATTAAGAACTGATGTTCACAACCGGGATTATTCACGTTGATGGACGCCAACGACACAGTTCTTCGTCAAAGTTACTCAACTTTATGGACGATAGGAGCGTATCCAATACAGTTATCATAATCAGACATCCATGGAAGGTCATAAAGCGGTCACCGACATACTAAGATGGGTTCTTTGTGTATGCTACCGAGGAAACTGCGAATGTTTAAGGAACTTTTCATCATCTATGATAAACTGTATTGGATACTAACTCCATCCACACACGTTGGTATGTGCTTAATAAATTTTGGTTACTGCTTGTTGATGAATCAGAACTGTTAAATACTGGCAAGTATAAGTCCCGATTAACCACCACCTGCAACAGTGGATAAATGTTAATAGGACGGTTTTCAACCCTGTCGTCATAGTCGAATCAGACTGGGAAAGAAGTAGACTTAATTTCATCATATTCATCAACATCAATAACTTAAATCATTAAGCCCATACCAACATGGGCGTTGGTCACATAAAGAAAGGGAGAGAAGCGAGATGGACATAAGAGTAGAAAGAAAAGTAATTTTCTTCTTACAATTTTATACCATCTCATTGGAAAGTTTCTAGTGCGAAAATTTTTGGTTCCCGGTTACCCGCAAATAAGTATGCCCTAAAGACTGAAAAACTCTAAGAAACTTTCTAAAGCCGGTTTAGAACGGCAGTAGTTAATTGCCAAGGATAGAAGAGAACCACAGCGGATTTGTCAAAGCGCTCTAGAGCAAAAATAAAGAAAAGATTGGATTGAAAAAAATGGACGAGTCCGGAGTCGAACCGGAGACCTTTCGCATGCTAAGCGAACGCGCTACCAACTACGCCACACGCCCTTTTTGATGTTGATTGATTCTGTCATTTGCTTTTTCTTTTTATTTGTTTTAGAATTGGAAACAAACGGCTTTCTCTATCTCTTTTTAACCTCTTCCAGTATTATAGTCCACTTCATAGTTATTAATGTTATAATGACCAGAAGAGAAAAGGGTGGGGTGTCTTTGCATGAAATTTTGGTGCACCTACAACAAATATCGCCAACTAAATATCACCTAATTGGACGTCCCCACCAAAAGTGATCTAATCCCAAAATGAATAGGTATATTCAGTAAGGTTATCTCTATATGTGTACATCAATAACAGGTGTAACAAACATGGGGCTGACGACCGGCTCCCTACTAGATATCCCTGGCAGTGGTTCCCATATAGGTGCATTCACACACTCGCTCAATTGAAAAGAAAAAAAAACTTGAATCGACGTTTTAACTCCCCGTGAGTTTTCCCCGTGAACTTCCCTGTGTCTTATATATGTATATAGGATTATATTAGTAATATAAAGACTGGAGGTTAAAAAAAGAAGTGGTCCCTAGCAGGATCGAACTGCTGACCTTGGCGTTATTAGCACCACGCCCTAACCAACTAGGCCAAGGGACCTGGGTCTCTTGCTTTTCGGTGCGAGAGAGACCCTATCCTGCACACAATTTTCTTGTCGCTAACAAATGAAAAATGACTTCCGGTTGAGTAAGTTTTTAAAAATCTAGTCTCCAGCTCGGCATGAG
>JAJMOA010000036.1:0-23902 GCA_030449045.1 Isabelozyma pseudorhagii
CCCCCCCCTCTTTCTTAATAAGAAAGAGGGGGGGATATATCTTTTCTTAAATAAGAAGAGGTTATAAAGATATATTCTTTATATAAAAGTATCTAAGCTAATTTAATAATTAATTCCATATAAAATATGATTATATTAATTTATAAGAATAAATAATAAATCTATTATATAACTATTAATAAATAATATATATCCCCTCTCTTTGATAGGGGATATATATATAAAAAATGTAATACATTTATTCAAAATAAGGTATATCTAAAGATATATCATCTCTCTTAGAAATAATAGATATCCTTTATTACTTCTTATGAAATGATACATAATCTCTCATTAATAGATAATAAATATAAAATATCTATCTTTTTTTTTCCTCTTCCAATTGAAGAGGGAGTTAAATCTCTTATTAAAGAGAATAAATTATATGAATATATATAAAAGAGATGGAGCATCTCATAATAGATCAGTAGATCATGAAGGGAAGAAACCTAAGAAGATAGTAGGTATAATTAAAGATAACATTAAGAATGATTCTCTATAAGTACAATCAGAAGTTAAACTAATATAAGGTGTTTTAATACCACCAGTTAATCTATTAGTTAATTTCATTTGATAACAAGCTGATAATAATACTGAGAAAGCACCTATAGCACCTAATAAAGGTGCTCTATTAATAGCTCCACTTAATGATAATAATTCTCCTATAAAGTTAATAGATAAAGGTGTACCAACATTAGCAAAACTTAATATTATAAAGTAAACAGATAATAAAGGCATATAAGATATTAAACCTTGGAAATAATGTATTAATCTATTATGATATCTATCATATAATATACCTCCTACAACTATAAATAAACCTGGTGATACAAAACCATGAGCTAAAGATAAAACTAAACTACCAGTTATACCTGTAACAGTATTAGAGAATATACCTAATATACATACAGCCATATGACTTATAGAACTATAAGCTATTATAACTTTTAAATCAGTTTGTCTTAATGTTATTATAGATGTATATACAATAGTTATAACACATATAACATAAACAAAAGGAGTATATAATATAGAAGCATCAGATAATGTAGGTAATATTAATCTAATAATAGCATAAACAGCTAATTTTAATATAACACCAGCTAATAATATAGATCCTGCTAATGGTGATTCTGAATGTACTACAGGTAATCATGTATGTACAGGTACTAAAGGTGTTTTAACAGCTATACCTATAGATATACCTAAAAATAATATACATTGTAAATCAATAGATAAAACTAATAAACTAGTTGATTGATAATCAGTATTATCTAATATAACTTCATATAAAGCTATAGCTAATAACATAAATAATGATGAAAATAATGTATATATTAATATATAATCAGCTGCTTTATCTTTATTAGCAGCTCCATATAAACCTATTAATATAAATAATGGTGCTAATGATGCTTCAAAATATACATAGAATGATGTCATATCTTGACACATAAAATTAATTAATAATATTATACCTAAATTTAATACTAATTCAAAATATAAATTACTTTTAATATTATTTCAATTAGATATCATAGCTATAGGTAATAAATAAGCTGTTAATAATATTAATACATCAGCTATTCCATCAGTTGTAAAATATACATCTATTTCTTTTCAATCATATAATGTTGGTATCGCTATTAATATACTTGATATTAAAAATATATGTTTTGATATATTATTTACTATTCTTGTTATCACAGATGTACACCCTGTTAAAAATATTAATGTTAATGTCATTTTTATATTTATTTTATTTTATATTTATTTATTTATTTCTATGATTAATGAGACTTGAACTCATATTATTATTAATAAATTAGACCTAAACTAATCGCGTCTACCTATTCCGCCATAATCATTTATATATTAATATAATATAATATTAAATAAAACGGATGCAACGTGATTCGAACACGTGGACATTAAATGTCTTAATAGCTCAAATATTATGCTTTAAACCACTCAGCCATACATCCTTGTCCTATATATTTATAATAAATAATAAGGTAAGTTAATAAAATTATAATAAGAAATATTAATATATATATATATATTTAAAAAACCCCCTCTTTGAGGGAATATTTTACAACTTAGATGTGATAAATCTCTTTTTTTTTATATAAAAAAGGGAATATATCATTTAAAAAGAAGTGGTAATAAATAAAGAAAATATGAATGAATAAGAATATAAAATAATAAATATGAATAAAAATATGAGTTATATAACACGTTGATTATTTAGTACATCACATAAAGATATAGCGATATTATATTTAGGATTTGGAATGATATCAGCTATGGTAGCAACTGGGATGTCAGTAATAATACGTATGGAATTATCAAATGGTAATAGTCAATTTTTCCATGGAAATAATCAAGCATTTAATGTATTAGTTACAGGACATGCTATAGCTATGATATTTTTATTTGTTATGCCAGTTATAATAGGAGCTTTTGGTAATTTCTATTTACCTATAATGATAGGAGCAGTAGATATGGCATTTGCAAGATTAAATAATATAAGTTTCTGATGTTTACCACCAGCACTAGTATCAATAATAGCATCAGTATTAATAGAGAATGGAGCAGGTACTGGATGAACAGTATATGCACCATTATCAGGTATAAGTGCTCATTCAGGTCCATCAGTAGATTTTGCTATATTTGCTATACATTTAACAAGTATATCAAGTTTATTAGGAGCTATAAACTTTATAGTAACATTCCTTAATATGAGAACAATAGGAGTACATATGATAAATGCACCATTATATGTATGAGCAGTATTCTTTACAGCTATATTATTATTATTATCATTACCTGTATTAACAGCAGCAGTTACTTTATTATTAATGGATAGAAACTTTAATACAGGTTTCTACGAAGTAGGAGCTGGAGGAGATCCAGTATTATATGAGCATCTTTTCTGATTCTTCGGACATCCTGAGGTATATATCTTAATAATACCAGGTTTCGGAATAATATCTCATATAGTATCAACATATAGTAAAAAACCTATATTTGGAGAAATAGGTATGTTATATGCTATGGGATCTATAGGTTTATTAGGTTTCTTAGTATGAAGTTGAGTTTTGGCTTCACTTTATAGTGATATAAAGTTTAAATATTTCGCTATATGCTGGGACAGTTTAGTGCTTATTAGTACTTTGAATAGTAAAAATCTAATAAGTTATACTTTATCAGCAGGCAATTTATCCCTTTTATTATTTTATTTTAATAATACACAAAGTGCCTCAGAGACTACACGCGAAACATCTTTTGATTTTTCTACTTTTTATAATTATTGCTTATCTAATAATCTTATTTCTTTATCTAATATTAATTCTAATTGATTAATTTGATTTATAGGTTTCTCTGAAGGTGATGGAGCTTTACAATCTTATAATAATAATTTAAGATTTGTTTTAACTCAAAAAGAAGGTTATATTTTATATTATATTAAAAATACTTTAAATATTGGTACAGTTAAATATTATCCTCAAAATTATAGTAATAATAAAAATGGGTTTTATAGATTTATTGTAAATAAACCAAATGAAATATATTTATTATCATTAATATTTAATGGTAATTTAATATTAAACCATAGAATATTACAATTAAATAAATGAATAATTATATTAAATAATTATTATAAATATAATATATTATTTATAAATAAATCTAATATTATAACATTAAATGATCCTTGATTATCAGGTTTTACTGATGCAGAAGGTTGTTTTAATGTATCTATAACATATAATATAAGATATAAATTAAATAATGTTATTAAATTACGTTATATATTAGATCAAAATGATAAAGAAGTATTAAATAATATACAAAATATATTTAATATAGGAAAAGTAACATTAAGATCAGGAAGTAAATTAACATATCGTTATACATTAACAGGATATAAAAATATAATAAAAATTATAGAATATTTTAATAAATATCCATTAAAAACTAAAAAGATGAAATCTTATAATAAATTTAAAGAAATATATAATATAATAAAAAATAAAGAACATTTAACAGAAGAAGGATTAATAAGAATAGAGAAAATAAAGAAAGAAATGAATATAAATAATAGTTTAAATAAAAAAATAGGAAGAAAATAAAGATGAAGATATAGTCCGATACTTTTCGTGAGAGAAGCATAAAAGAAAATATGAATAAATATGAGAAATATTTATTAACAAATTGCACCACATGTATATAGTAGGTTTAGATATAGATTCTAGAGCATACTTTACTTCAGCAACTATGGTAATAGCTGTACCAACAGGTATAAAAATATTCTCATGATTAGCTACTATTTATGGAGGAGAATTAAGATTAGGAGTACCAATGTTATTTGCATTAGGTTTCTTATTCTTATTCACTATAGGTGGTTTAACTGGAGTTATGTTATCTAATGCATCTATTGATGTTGCTTTCCATGATACTTATTACGTAGTAGGTCAAGGAATGGCCCTTAATAATTATTTTAATACTTTATATAATTATTTTGAAATTGACAATATGCGGGAATCTATATTATTAAATTTATATTTACTAAGTATTATTTATATATGATATCTTTTACAAATAGATGATAAGAAATATATATATAATTATATATTTCATAATACTAGTCAAAATAATATTAAATTTGATTTGTTTAATAAACAAACTGATATACAATCCGCAGAAAACATTAAAGAATTCTCAGAGACTAAACGTCAATCTTATAATTTAGATAAAAGTATAAATATTTCTAATAATCATAATAATCAAGATATTGAATTATTTATTAATAATAATATTAAATTTATTAATTGATTTGCAGGTATTTTAGATGGTGATGGTTATTTTCAAATAAGAAATATTAATGGTAAAAATAAACTTAAAACAATAGAAATTAAATTACATAATAGAGATATTAGAATATTAATGACTATATTAAATAAGTTACATTTAGGAAGAATATATAGATATAAAAATAATAGTTATTCTAAATTAATAATATCTAATACTAAAGATATGAAATTTATTATTAATTTAATAAATGGATTAATAAGAATAAAAGTAGATAATTTTAAAAGAGCTTGTGAATGTTTAGATATTGAATATAAAGAAGCTAATTATAATATTCAAGAAAATGATCCTTATTTATCAGGTTTAATAGATACAGATGGTACTATAGTATTTAATTATACAAATAATAGAATAGAATGTAATTTAGAATTTAAATTAAATGAATATTCTAATAAATTAAATTTAGATAATGTAATACCTAATTATAAACCTAATGTATATATAAGAAATCATAAACAATATTCATCAATATCTTTTAAATATCAAACTGTAAAAGGAATGATATATTTATACGAATATTTTTTATTAAATAGATTATATTCAGATATGAAATTTTATAGAATAACTAAAATATTAAAATTTATGGAAATAAGAAAATATTCAAAATATCCATATAATTCAGAAGAATATTTAATATATTCAGAATTTTTATTAAATTGAATAGAATATGATAATCCTAAATGATATAAAGTACCATTTGTATCTAAATTACGTAAGAAGAGATAGTCCACAAAGCATTTCCACTATGTATTATCAATGGGAGCATTATTTAGTTTAATAGGAGGATATTATTATTGAGGTCCAGCAATGTTTGGATTAAAATATAATCGTATATGAGGAGAAATACATTTCTGATTATTATTTATATCAGTAAATGTTATATTCTTACCAATGCATTTCTTAGGATTAAATGGAATGCCACGTCGTATACCTCAATACCCTGATGCATTTATAGGTTGAAACTATATAAGTAGTTTAGGTTCAGCAATATCAATAATATCAGTTATAGCAGGATTAAAAAGTGTATTAATACAATTAGAAAATGGAGAAAATGAAGAATTAGAAGTACAAGTTACTCCTGATTTCGTTGAATCTAATTTAACTAGAAATGTTAGAGATTCTGATTTAGAATTAATTTTAGAAAGACCAGCTAAGTACCATACATTTAATGAGTTACCTATCTTATCTATGTAATAATATACCCTTCTTATAAGGTTACATTATTATTTTTAATTTTTATATTAATAATTCTAAAAGAATTTATTTATCCCATTTATTTCTTAAAAAGAAAGTAATTTATCAAAATTATTAATATATTATATATATTCATTTAACCATTTCTTTATAAAAGAAATGATATATCCCCTCTTCCTTTGGAAGAGGGGGTTATCCACATCTAAAGATGTGTATTATCATCTTTCTATGAAAGATGGTAAACCTATTCTCTTAATAAAGAGAATAGATCTATTCTTAATAAAAAATGTGATCTATCCCCTCTCAATGAGAGGGGGTTATTCATTTCTCTTAAAAGAAAAAGTTATTTAAGAAAATATCTTTATAAGAGATAGTATAGGAGATATAAAAGGAGAAGTATTGAAAAATGGTATATAAAATAAATATTATTTTAAGGATTTTAAAACTAATACTATAAAATGATAAAAAGGTTAAATAAAATAACCAATCATATCATGAAAATGTGAAATAAATAAATCAAGTGGAATGAAACATCTGAGTAACTTGAGATAAATCAACAGAGATTATATAAGTAACGGTGAGTGAAAGTATAATAGTCTTTAAGTATCATCTAGAGGTGAGAATAAAGTAGTATCTACTACTAAGACAAAAGAATAGTATTAAGTAAAAGTACCGAGAGGGAAAGAAAGTAAATAGAATAATAAAGAGCAATCATAGTATGGTGTACCTCTTGTATAATGGGCCAGTGAGTTATATATATTAGCGAAGTTAATTATAAATAAATTGAATATAAATATAATAATAAATCAAAATATAAGTTAATATATATAGGCCCGAAAGCAAACGATTTACATATGTCCAAGTATATTTAAATAAATATGACTGAATAGGTAGATGTAGCAATATCTTCTAAAGAGATGTATGTAGTAGTGACAGGCAAACCTGGTTTGCAGATAGCTGGTTTTCTGCGAAATATATATTAGTATAGCCTTTAATTTAGTATTAACTGGTACAGCACTTAAATACTTTTGGGGAATTAGATGATAATTTTATCAAAATATTTAAATCTCGGAAACAGTAATTCATATATTAAGGAGTCAGACTTATTGCGATAAGGTAGTAGGTCTAAAAGGAAACAACCTAGATTATTTTATGTATGTCCCTTAATTATATTCAGTGAACATAATCTATTGATAAATTGAACAATAATTCATTAGAATTATTTTTTATGATAGACAATCAGTCAGCGGGTTTGACAATAATCAACTGTTAATGGACATGTAACAATGTACTGATTTAATAATATCTTTATAGATATATTTCTTCTTTATTTTAAAGAAGATATCAATGATATAGAGAAAATATACGGGTCTAAATATAATACAGAATAATAAATAATAATTTAAAAAGAATTATTTATCCCCCTTATAATAAGGGGGGTTAATAATATTACTTTATAAAGTAAAATTATTATGGTAGCAGAATATATAATAAAAAGAATAATTATAAAGAATATGCTGGCTTGAGTAACGAAAGATAGTAAAAGACTATCCTCCAAATTATAAGGTTTTATAATAAACAAACGGTCCCTAAGATAGATATAGAAATATATAATTAATGGGAGAAAGAACAAGAAAAGGAAATGAACCGTACTGTAGACCGACACAGGTATAATAAAGGAGAATGAGATAACTACTATGAATGAACTCGGCAAAAGTAGCATAAAGCTTAAAGTCGTGCGACTGTTTACCAAAAACATAGCTTACTGCGGATTAGAAATAATTAGTATAGTAAGTGATATCTGCCCGGTGTATGTTTAAATAAATATATAATTATTTAAAGATAATAATATAAAAAATATATAAACGGCGGTCTTATTCTGAGGATCCGAAGGTAGCGAAATTCATTGACGCATAATTGGTGTCCTGCATGAATGAATACACGATGCGACAACTGTATCCATAGTAGACTCAGTGAAATAGCAATCGCGGTGAAGATGCCGTGTACCCGTAGTTTGACAAAAAGACCCTATGCAGCTTTACTATATCTTTTCTTTGATTTATTTATTTCTTTTTTCAGTTAATTAGGTTATATTTTATATATATATTAATAATAATATATATTTATTAAATAAATTGAGATACCTATATTAGAAATATAAAAATCTAATTTATAAATTATATAATTAAATTATATAATGTTGAAGACATAGAAAAGAAGTTAGTTTCGATGGGGCGTCGACATCAGAGAAAGCATCTGATGTGTCTAAATATATTTAATATATTAAATATAATATTTTTATATAATAGATTAATACGTACAATAATTTTATAATGAGAATAAAATATAAATGTAAGGATAACAACATAATTGTGCGATGATAATGACACTAACAAGTGGAATTAGTACTTAAGTAGAGTGTAGTGAACAGGCATATACAAAAGATATGGATGTCGATAACGGATTAAAGTTACGCTAGGGATAACAGGGTAATACCGCGTGAGAGTTGACATCGTCAGCGGTGTTTGCCACCTCGATGTCGTCTAGACTCATCCTCCTGGTCGTAGCAACTAGGTAGGGTAGGACTGTTCGTCCTTTAAAGAGTTACTTGAGATGGGTTAATTACGACGTGAGTCAGTAATGATTTTATCATCTATGGGTTATTACTTATTTATTGCCTTATGTGTACGAAAGGATTTTAAGGTATTTTCCTATGGTTTTATATATAATATATATTATTAAAATATTTACCATCTCTCTATGAGAGATGATATATATTTCTAAGGAAGTATTAATATTATATATATTAGCTAAGAAAATTAAGGATACATATTGAAAGCATATTAAATATTAAACCTATTAAATAAGTAATTAAACATATTATATTAATATGTAATAGTAATATACTATAAATAATAGTATAAATACTAATATAAATAAATTATATACCATACAATATTTAAATAAAGGGATCATAGATTAATTGGTAAATCTTTCGCTTTGCATGCGAACAATATCGGTTCAATTCCGATTGATTCCATAAGTTTTATGGTAAATATAAATTAAATAATTAATAAAAATGATTTGATTAGATGTTCCAACACCATGAGGTATGCGTTTCCAAGATGCAGCTACTCCTAACCAAGAAGGTATACATGAATTATATGATCATATTATGTATTATTTAGCTTTAGTTTTAGGATTAGTATCATATATATTATATGTTATAATTAAAGATTTTAGAAATAATACATTCGCTTATAAATATTTAAAACATGGTCAAACTTTAGAAATAATATGAACTATATTCCCAGCTGTTATATTATTATTAATAGCTTTTCCTAGTTTTATATTATTATATTTATGTGATGAAGTTTTAACACCAGCTATGACTATTAAAGTTGTAGGTTTACAATGATATTGAAAATATGAATATTCAGATTTTGTATCAGAAACAGGTGAAACTATAGAATATGAATCATATGTAATACCTGAAGATATGTTAGAAGAAGGACAATTAAGATTATTAGATACTGATACATCAATAGTTGTACCAGTTGATACACATATAAGATTTATAGTAACAGCTAATGATGTTATACATTCATTTGCTTTACCATCATTAGGTATAAAAGTAGATGCTACTCCTGGACGTTTAAACCAAGTTAGTGCTTTAATACAAAGAACTGGTGTTTATTATGGTCAATGTAGTGAGTTATGTGGTATTAATCATGGATTAATGCCTATTAAATTAGAATGTGTACCTATAGGTGATTTTATAGAATGATTAGGTGAGCAAGAAAATAAATATTTACCATCTCTCTTTGAGAGATGATATATCTTTTTTTAAAGAAAGATAAACCCCCTTTCATAGAAAGGGGATAAATAATATTACTTTATAAAGTAAAATTATTAACCCCCCCTTTTATAAGGGGGGATAAATAATTCTAGGGAATTATTATTAATAAGTTTAAGTAGCTTAATGGTAAAGCATTGTACTGTTAATACATTGATTTTGGTTCAATTCCAAGCTTGAACGTTTGTATGTATATTCTTGTTATTTTATTCCGTTGAATAAATTTATTATTATTATTTATTTATTATATGAATATTATTAGTGGTTTAAGTAGTTTACTTGCTATAGGTATTTTAACACCTGTACAAAGTATTCTATGTTTAATTATATTATTCGTTAGTACAGCTTTCTGTTTATATAATCAAGGTTTTATTTTAATGGGTATTTTATATATTTTAATATACGTAGGTGCTATAGCTATATTATTCTTATTTATTTTATCATTATTAAAAATAGATTATATACCTCAAGGTACTATATCACCTTTAGTTATAACTTTATTAGCTATATGTTTTATACCTTTAGATTTAACTTATGATAATTATGCTATAGTTGTTAATGTTAATGATATATGAAATGAATTAATTATAGTTGGTAATCAATTATATACTGAATATGCTATTTTATTAATTTTAACTGGTCTTATTTTAATTTTATCTGTTATAGGGGCTATATCTATAACTAAATAAATATATATGTTAAATTTAATAGAATTATTATTATTATTTATATGTACATTATTAGCTGTAGCATTTTTAACAGTAGCTGAACGTAAAACATTAGGTTATATGCAACGTAGAGTAGGACCTAATGCTGTAGGTTATTATGGTATATTAATGGCTATAGCTGATGCAGCTAAATTATTATTAAAAGAAATAGTTATACCAACTCATGCTGATAAATTAATATTATTTATAAGTCCTGTTATATCATTAGTTTCAGCTTTATTATGTTGATCTGTAATACCTTTTGGTCCAGGTATAACTATAACTGATCATAATTATGGTTTTATATTAACTTTAGCTATAAGTAGTGTAGGAGTATTTGGTACTTTATTAGCTGGTTGATCAGCTAATAGTAAATATTCTTTATTAGGTTCTATACGTTCTACAGCTCAATTAATTAGTTATGAATTAGTTTTAACTACTATAGTTTTATTATGTATCTTATTAGGTGGTACTATGAATTTATCAAGATATGTTGAATTACAAGAATCTATATGATTAGGTATACCTTTATTACCTTTATCTATTATATGATTTATAGGTTGTGTTGCTGAATGTGCTAGACCACCTTTTGATAATGTTGAAGCTGAATCAGAATTAGTATCAGGTCATATGACAGAATATTCATCATCTATATTTGTATTATTCTTCTTATCAGAATATGCATCAATATTATTCTTATCTACTTTAACAGCTATATTATTCTTTGGTGGAGGTACAGGTATAGTATTAGGTATTAAAGCTAATATATTTGCATTTACTTATATATGAGTAAGAGCAGCATTACCAAGAGTAAGATATGATAAATTAATAAATATGTGTTGAGTAATATTTTTACCTTTATTATTTGCATTAGCATTATTTATACCTGCATTTATCTATTTTATAGATGCTTATTTATTCATTTAACCATTTATTTATAAATAAATAAATGATCTATCCCCCTCTACTAAAAGTAGAGGGGGGTTATTCACATCTAAAGATGTGTATTATCATCTCTCAAAGAGAGATGGTAAACCATTTCTTAATTAAGAAATGATATATCCCCTCTTCCATTAGAAGAGGGGGGAGGGGAGGTGATAAATCTCATAAATAGTGAGATATTATATTTCTAAATAATAAGATTTACTATATCTAAAGATGTGATATATCTTCTCTTTGAGGGGGGTAATAAAGATATATAACATTTTTATCTTTGAGAGAAAGAGGGATATAAATAAGGTAAGCAATATAATGTAATGGTAACATGCAAGGCTCATGACCTTGTAATTGGTAGTTCAAATCTATCTATTGCAATATTAATAATAATTCCCTAGAATTATATATCATCTCTCATAGAGAGATGGTAGATTAATGAATTATAGCTCAATGGTAGAGCAGTCCACTCATAATGGATGTATCTCAGTTCAATTCTGAGTAATTCAATAAAGATAAAGAAAATAAAATAATAATAAATATGAGAACATGATGTTGGTTCAGATTAAATGCTATGTAGAGGCATTACACATGCAAGTTATATTAAATATAGCGTACGGGTGAGTGATATAATATTATTTATTAAAATAAAATAAATATTAACAGATGTAAGTATTAGATAAAATCTAGCTGAAGAACTGGAACCGATGATGATAGTCAGAACGGTCACAAAAGAGGTAAACTCTTTCTCTAATTAAGAGCAGCAGTGGGGAATCTTTGACAATGGTCTAACGACTGATCAAGCTATCTACGAGAAGGTTATTTTTAATAATATTTTATCTTTTATAAGATAAAATATATAATAATAAATAAAAGGATAAACTATAAACTTCAAATTAATATATAATAATGATATATATAAGGAAAGTCCCGACTAAGACATGTGCCAGCAGCTGCGGTTAGACATGGGGGGCAAGCATTATTCAAAATGGCTTAAAGGATCTGTAGAACTTTTTACAATTGTAAAATAGAATAATTATAATGTAATAAGAAGTAAAATATTAATGATGAAATATAATGATTATTTTATGACTGCAAAGAGATTACTTATTAATTATTGACGTTGTGGGATGAAAGCTATGGTAGCAAAATGGATTTGATACCCAAGTAGTCATAGCTGTGAACTATGAATACAATATTAATAATAATAATAATTATTATTTATAAAAAGTTAAAATGAATAGTATTCCGCCTGAATAGTAAGCTCGCAAGAGTGAAATACAAGACATTAGACGGTTGTAGTTAAGAGCAGTGGAACATGTTGTTTAATTGGATGATCCTCCTAAAATCTTACCATTTTTTGAATATTTTATATATATATATTTTATATATATATATATATTATACAGGCGTTACATCGTTGTCGTCAGTTCATGCTGTAAAGTGTTATATTAATTTATATAATGAACGTAAACCCTTTTTATATATAAGAATATAAATAAGTATTATTGACTAATAATAGGAAGAAGGGGCTGAAGACTAATCATGATGACCCTTATAAAATGGGCTATAAACGTGTTACGAGATTATTAACAATTAAAATATATATAATAAATATATGTTAATGAAATAATAATATAAAAATGAAAATTATTACATGGATTATAATCTGAAACTCGATTATATGAAGGAGGAATTGCTAGTAATCGCAAACTAGAGAGTTGCGGTGAAATTTATCACTATTTCGTACTAACCACTCATCAATAGCAAGGAATTTTTACTTATCTAAAATAATATTATATTATTTTTGGTTCGTTTATAAGTGACCTGTTGTAAGTTGAAATACGGTTCGATTAGGGGAACCTGATCGGGAATTATAAAATTATAAATATATTCAATATTATTTCTTTTATTAGTTTATATTTCAATGGTAGAAAGATTGATTGATAATCAATTAATGTAAGTTCAATTCTTACTAAACTAATTTATATTTATATAAACCCCTCATTAAATCTATGAGGGAATAGATAGATATATAAAATATATATAATATATATATATATATGAATTGTTGACTAATAGGCAAGTCCCCTAGATTTGAGTTAGGTATATATATGTTCGAATCATATCAATTCAGTAAATAAGTATTAGTAGCTTAATAGGTAAAGCCTTATAATGTCAATATAAGAAATGTCAGTTCGAATCTGATGTAATGCGTTATTATTTACCATCTCTCAAAGAGAGATGATATAGAATTCAAGGGAATTATTAACCCCCTCTTCCAATGGAAGAGGGGATATATAATTTTCATAATTATTATTTATATAAAAAGGATATTTAGGCATTGGTAAGCCATTCTACTTGCTATGTAGACATTTATTATAAATTTTAACGTTCAATTCGTTAAGTATCCGGTTAAGTTAGTTAAAATAGCATATAGTATAATGGTTAATACATATTATTACGGATGATATAATGTAAGTTCAATTCTTACTATGCTATAATAAATAATATTCTATAGTTTAATGGTAAAACTTTACTCTTCTAAAGTAATAATGATTAGGTTCGAATCCTACTAGAATATAAAATAAAGTTGTTAGATTATTGGTAAATCGTAGTTTTTACACGACTAAGTAATAGGTTCAAATCCTGTACAACTTAAATAAGAATATAGTTTAATGGTAAAACATAAATTTTCAAAATTTGTATTAGTAGTTCGAATCTGCTTGTTCTTGTTTAATGAAAGCTATTGTAGCTTAATTGGTTAAAGCATTCGCTTGAAGCGCGATTGATGCGAGTTCAATTCTCGACATTAGCATTTTCTTTTGAGTTTGTCATCTAATGGTTAAGATTGTTGCCTTTTAAGCAATCTATATTGGTTCAATTCCAATCAAACTCATCATATTTTATTTATTATTTATTTTATTTTTATATTAATATAAAAATATTATAATAAATGGCTAAGCATATAAATATATATATAATATTAATTATAATAATATGACTAATAAAATAAGAGGTTTTATACAACCACATCCATATCATTTAGTAGGTCCATCACCATGACCTATATTTACATCATTTTGTTTAATGAATTTAGCTTTATCATTAGGTTTAACTTCACATGGTTATATAGGTAATAATATATTTATATTTTTAAGTATATTTGTATTATTATGAAGTATGACATTATGATTTAAAGATATAATAGCTGAAAGTACATATTTAGGAGATCATACAAGAGCTGTAAAGAAAGGATTAACACAAGGTTTTTTATTATTTGTAGTTAGTGAAATATTAATATTTGCATCATTATTTTGAGCTTATTTACATTCAGCTTTAAATCCTACTATGGAAATAGGTATGTCATGACCACCTGCTGGTATAGAAGCTATATCACCTGATGAATTACCTTTATTAAATACTATAATATTATTAGCTTCTGGAGTTACTATAACTTATGCTCATCATGCTTTAGTTAATGGTAATAGACATCATTCAATATTAGGATTTGTATATAGTACATTATTAATATTATTATTTGTTATATGTCAAGGTTTAGAGTATACATATGCACCTTTCACATTAACTGATAGTGTATATGGTTCAACTTTCTATTCATTAACAGGTTTACATGGTATACATATGATAATGTTAGTTATAATGTTATCAGTATGTACATGAAGAGTATATAATTATGATTTCACTAATACATCTCATGTAGGAGGAGAAACAACTATATTATATTTACATGTTTTAGATATATTATGATTATTTATATATATAATTGCTTATTGATGAGGTAGTTAATAAGGTAAGGATCTTAAATAAAGGTATATATATAATATATATAAATGCAATTAGCATTAGCAGCAAAATATATAGGAGCATCAATAGCAACATTAGGATTAGGAGGTGCAGCAATAGGAATAGCTTTAGTATTCGTAGCTTTAATAAATGGAACATCACGTAACCCATCATTACGTGCAACATTATTCCCACAAGCAATATTAGGTTTCGCTTTAGCAGAAGCTTGTGGATTATTCTGTTTAATGATATCTTTCTTATTATTATATGCTGTATAATCTCTATATTCTTTAATTTATATATTCATTTATCCACATCTTATGATGTAAATTATCCCCTCTTCCTATGAAGAGGGGTTTAATCTAAAGATATATCATATCTCTTTATCCCCCCCCTTTCATATGAAAGGGGGGGGGGATATATCTCTTCTATTAAAAGAAGAGGTTATTTATAAGAGATATGGTAAAATATTTAAATAATAATAATTTATATTTATATTATTTATATTTTATATAAGATATATAGATATATATAAATATAAAAAGAAATAAATAAAAAATAAGGAAAGTAAGAGAAGCGGTTATGATGAAATGGTAAACATAGGACACTTAAGTTGTCCAGGCATAGACCTTGTAGGTTCAAGTCCTGCTAACCGTAAATAAAGGGGTGGTTCTAATGTTGGTAATTAGACCTAAATTGTAACTTTAGTGCCGTAGTGCTGCGACTGTTCGAATCAGTCCCTCCTCATAATAAGGTAGCTATAGTTCAAAGGTAGAACATTCGTATGTGGAACGATATATCTGAGTTCAATTCTCAGTAGTTACCCTCCTTCTTCTGAAGGAGGGGGACAACCTAGAAGAGGTAGTTACCCACCTCCGGTGGGGTACACCTTTATAAAGTTGTTACCCATTAAAAATGAGGGAGTCCCTCATGAAGAGGAAGTAACCCTTCATCTTATAAATAAATAGTTGAGATACTCTCATAAAGAGGTAATAATTTATTTAAGATAGATGACTCTTTTATAAAGAGATTATTATAGATAGAAATATAAATATTGGAGATGTTTATAAATAACCCCCCTCTTCCAATGGAAGAGGGGGGGGGGGATAGATCATTTTATAAGAAGTGGTAAAATAAATACTTAGGTAGTTCAATGGTTAGAACATATGCCTCATATGCATTTAATATAGGTTCAATTCCTATCTTAGGTAATACAAATATAAGTTGTATAAGCTGACTAGGCACAGCGTCCGTTTTGTAATCGGAAGATGTGGGGTTCGAATCCTCAATACAACATATATATAGACAGACCATATGATCTAATGGTATGATACTACTACTTCACAGTATATATGCGGGTTCAATTCCCGCTGTGGTTATATATATATAAAGGTAAGATAAAATAAAGGGTGTATACGTTAATGGTAAACTAGAACTTTTCCAAAGTGCGAATGTGGGTTCGAATCCGACTACGCTCATTTACGAATATTGTTATTCATGGTTGAATGTACTAATTGCAAATTAGTTTCATAGGGTTCAATTCCCTCAATGTTCTAATATGATCTCGTGAAAATTAATAAATAAAATAAGAGTTAAATAAAAATTAGATCACGGTTATTTAACAGATTGTAGCGTAATTGGTAACGTATCTGCATTGGGTGTAGAATATTGGGGGTTCAAGTCCCTTCAATCTGAGATAATTATATTATATATATTATATATTTTATTATATATAATATATATTTATTATATATTTTATATTTATCATTTATATTATAATAAAAATAATAATGCCACAATTAGTACCATTTTATTTCTTAAATTTATTAACATTTGGAATATTAGCAATAAGTATTTTATTATTTATTGTTTCTAAAACTATATTACCTAACATATTAAGATTATTAATAGCAAGAATATTAATAATTAAAATATAATTTATCCCCTTTCCCCCTTATGTAAGAATATTTATAATTAAAATATCCCCTTATGAAATATTATGAAAAATATATGAAAGGTGTGGGGGTTTTACCATTTATTTATTAATAAATGATATATCATATCTCTTTAAGAGATATGATAAATAAGATAAAATTAAATTAAAATAAAATAAACCAGGAATAGAAAATTAAAGGAATAAAAAAGAATAAGAAAGAATATAATGATATATTCACCATTAGATCAATTTCAAATAAAACCATTATTAGTGGTAAATAATTTAATAACATTAAGTTTAACTAATTATGTAATATATTTAATATTAGTAGTTAGTTTAATATATGGAATAGTAAGTTTATTAAATAATACTAAATTAGGATGAAATAGATGAGGGAATGCTGTATTAGCAATATATGATACTATATTAAATATGGTTAAAAGTCAAATAGGAGCACGTGGAGGTTACTATTTTCCTTTAATATTTACATTATTTAATTTTATATTAATAGCTAATTTAATATCAATGATACCTTATTCATTTGCTATATCAGCTCAATTAGTAGCTATAATATCATTAAGTTTAACTTTATGATTAGGAGTAACATTAATAGGATTAAGTATACATGGATTAGGTTTCTTTGCTTTATTTGTACCTAGTGGTACACCATTAGCTTTAGTTCCAGTATTAGTATTAATAGAAACATTATCATATAGTTCAAGAGCTATATCATTAGGTTTACGTTTATCAGCTAATGTTTTATCAGGTCACTTATTAATGTTAATATTAGGTTCACTTATATTTAACTTAATGGGATCATCTATATTAGGTTTCATAGGAGGTTTCATTCCTATGGCAGGAGTTATAGCTATAGTTATATTAGAATTTGCTATATCTATGATACAAGCTTATGTATTCTGTATCTTATTTAGTGGTTACATTAAAGATGCTGTTTACTTACATTAAATTTATTCATTTATTACCTTTTCTTTGATAAGAAGAAATCTAACATCTCTCTTAGAGATATAATAATTATATAAGTTATATCTTCTCTTTGAGAATAATCTATAATTTAAAATAAATATATAATAAATATATATAAGATATATAATATATTATAAATATAATAATAAGAGAAGAGATAAAATAATATATAAAAATATAAATATAAATAGTGATAGCACTATTAACAACATTATTAACATTTTATATAAGTCAAAATAATATAATAACATTATTAATAGCGATAGAGATATTGTTATTAACTGTAACATTAAAAATAATATATATAGGTAGTCAATATAATGATATAGAAGCAACTATATATGCATTATATATAATAATATTAGCTGGTGCTGAATCAGCTATAGGTTTAAGTTTATTAGTATCTTATTATAGATTAAGAGGGAATGTTACTAATATATTATAATGTCTTGATTAACATTTATTTATGAAGAATCTGTTAATATTCATTTAGGTACTTGAATATCAGTTGGTGATATACAAGTTAATTATGGTTTATTATTAGATTCATTATCTATGGTTGTTATGGTACCTGTAGGTATTATAACTTTATTAGTATTATTTTATGCTTTAGATTATATGAGTCATGATCCTAATCGTAATCGTTTTTATATAATTTTAAGTGTATTCGCTATATTTATGACTGTTTTAGTTATAAGTGAAAATTATATTATGATGTTTATTGGATGAGAATTCGTAGGAGTTGTATCTTATTTATTAATATCTTTCTGAAATACACGTATAGCTGCTATGAAAAGTGCTTTATCAGCTATATTATTAAATCGTATGGGTGATACATTCTTTGTAATATGTATAGGATGTATGTTATCATTATTTCATGCTGTTGATTTTGAAACAGTTGAATTATTAACACCACATGTAGATACATTTATATTAAATTTATTAGTAATAATGTTATTATTAGCAGCAACAGCTAAAAGTGCACAATTAGGATTACATGGATGATTATTATCAGCTATGGAAGGACCTACACCAGTAAGTGCTTTATTACATGCAGCTACAATGGTATGTAGTGGAGTTTATGTATTAGTAAGATCATCATTTATGTTAGAATATACACCATCAGTATTATTAATAATATTATGATTAGCTGGTTTAACAACATTAGTTAGTGGATTAATAGCAGTTGTAACTAATGATATAAAAAGAGTTATAGCTTTATCAACAATGAGTCAATTAGCTATGATGATGTTAGCTATAGGTTCAAGTGCTTATGATTTAGCAATATATCATTTATATTGTCATGCTTTCTTTAAAGCTTTATTATTTATGTCAGCTGGTTCTATTATACATAGTTATATGTCAGAAACTCAAGATATGCGTAAATATGGAGGTTTAATAGAATATTTACCATTTAGTTATACTGCTATGGTTGTAGCATCTTTATCTTTAATGGCTATACCTGGTTTAACAGGTTATTATAGTAAAGATATTATTATAGAATCATTATATGGTACTTATACTGTTAGTGGTTATATAATGTATTACTTAGCTACTACTTCAGCTACTTTAACAGCTATTTACTCTTTAAGAGTTTTATATTTAACTTTCTATAATAATCCTAGAGGTAATAAATATACTTATAATTTTATTCATGAAAGTAATCATATGGCTATACCTATGTTTATTTTAGCTATTTATAGTATATTCTTAGGTTATGCTAGAGATAATGTTACTTTCCATTTAGTTATGGGATTACCTCATACTAATACATTTATAGAAACTGAATATACATTACCAGCTATATTTAAATTATTACCTATGATATTAGGTTTAGGTTTATCTTTATCTTTAGTATATATTTATGAATTTATTTATAAAATTAATAAATCTAATATTTATAATTACTTTAATCAACGTATATATTATGATCAATTATTAAATAATTTAATAATAAGAAATACATTAAAATTTGGTGGTAATTTAAACTCATATACAGATAATGGTTTACTTAAAGTATTAGGTAGTACAGGTATAAGTAGATTATTAAATCATTTACCTATTCTATTATTTATTAATTTAATTTATTTATTCATATATTTATCATATTACTTATTAAGTAATATTATCTATCCCCTCTTCATAGGAAGAGGGGGTTTATCTTTCTAAAGAAAAGATATATCATCTCTCAAAGAAAGATGGTAAACTTATTTTCTTAATTAAGAAAATAGATCTATCCCCCCCCCCCTCATCTAAAAGATGAGGGGGGGGGTTAATAATATAAAATAAAGGTAGGATAAAATAAAAAAGATATAAAAATAAATAAGTCAAAAATAAAATAAAAAAAAAAAAAATGGCAATAAGAAAAAGAAATCCTTATTTATCATTAGTAAATAGTTATTTAATAGATAGTCCTCAACCAAGTTCAATAAATTATTGATGAAATGTAGGAAGTTTATTAGGTTTATGTTTAGTTATACAAATAGTTACAGGTATATTATTAGCTATGCATTATTCAAGTCATATAGAATTAGCATTTAATTCAGTAGAACATATAATGAGAGATGTTAATGCAGGTTGATTAATAAGATATTGTCATGCTAATGGAGCTTCATTCTTCTTTATATGTTTATATATACATATAGGTAAAGGTTTATATTATGGAAGTTATAAATCACCTAGAGTATTAGTATGAGCTATAGGAGTTATAATATTTATATTAACTATAGCTACAGCTTTTATGGGTTATTGTTTAGTTTATGGTCAAATGTCTCATTGAGGTGCTACAGTAATTACTAATTTATTATCAGCTATACCATTTATAGGTCAAGATATTGTACCCTTTATTTGAGGAGGTTTCTCAGTAAGTAATCCAACAATACAAAGATTCTTTGCATTACATTATTTATTACCATTTATATTAGCTGCTTTAGTAGTAGCTCATTTTATGGCATTACATGTACATGGATCATCTAACCCTATAGGTATATCAGGTAATATGGATAGATTACCTATGCATAGTTATTTCATATTTAAAGATTTAATAACAGTATTTGTATTCTTATTAATATTTAGTTTATTTGTATTCTTTTCACCTAATACAATGGGACATCCTGATAATTATATACCAGGTAACCCTATGGTAACACCACCATCAATAGTACCAGAATGATATTTATTACCTTTCTATGCTATATTAAGATCAATACCAGATAAATTAGGAGGAGTTATAGCTATGTTCTCAGCATTATTAATATTATTAATATTACCTATAACAGATAGATCAGTTATAAGAGGTAATACTTTCAAAGTATTATCTAAATTCTCTTTCTATTTATTTATATTTAATTTCTTATTATTAGGTCATATAGGAGAATTACATGTTGAAGTACCTTATATATTATTAGGTCAAATAGCTACAGCTTATTACTTTAGTTACTTTATTATATTAGTTCCATTTATCTCAACTATAGAAAATATATTATTTTATATAGGTAATAAATAAACATATATCTTTTAGATATATGTTTTATCAATTTATAAGAAATGGTGAATCAATCATCTTTTAGATGAATGTTTATATCATTTCATAAGAAATGGTAAATACCCTTCGAATAGATATAAATTATTTCTTTATAAGAGGTAAAGAATATAATATAATATAATATAATATATAATATATTCATATAATGCTATTTACAGCATTTTTAATATTTTTAGTATACTCAACTTTAAAACAGAAAACAATAACTGGATATAATTTAAATAATTCAGAAATATCTATATTAATAAATAGATTAGGAACAATAACAATAATATTTACATTAATATTATATATAACATCAATAAATATAATATCAATAACACCAGGTATAACATTATATAATAATTGATTTAATTTAACATCATATAATGTACCATTATCAATATTAATGTTATTATTAATAATAATATTATTAATATATAGTACAACAACACAAAGATATGATTTAAAATCACCATATTATTTATTAATATTAATAACTAATATAATAGGTTTATTATTATTTCCTTTAGTAAATGATTTATTAGTATTATATATAATAGTAGAATTACAAAGTTATTCATTATATTTATTAACAGGTTTACATAATAGATCGTATAATGCATCAAGAGCTTCTTTATTATATTTCTTAATGGGAGGTGTTGCTTCTACTATTATTTTATTATCTTCTTATTTTATTTATGCTTTAACAGGTACAACTAATATAACAGAAATATCAATATTTTATAATTTATCTAATGAAACATTAAATAATATAAGTTATAATTATTTTAATATATTATTAATAGCTTTATTATTTAAAATGGGTATGGCACCTTTACATCGTTGAAGTATAGCTGTTTATAATTATGCACCTACTTATATAACAGCTTATATAAGTGTTGTAGCTAAAATATCTATAGCTTCATGAATATTTGCTAATGCTAATTTATTTAATCATCATATATTATTAATATTCTTTTATTTATCTTTAATAATAGCAGCTTATAAACCTTTATTTCAAATAAATATTAAAAATATATTAGCTTATAGTGGTTTATTAAATTTTGGTTATATTTTATTAACTATAATAACATTTGATATATCATTTTATATATATATAATACAATATGTTTTAACTCATTTAATATTATTCTTAAGTATATTAGGTGCAAGTCAATATGTAAAAACACCTATATCAATATGATCACCATTATTATTTATACATCAATTAAAATTACCTAATTTAACATTAGCTATATGTATGATATTAGCATTATTCTCATTAATAGGTATACCACCTTTACCAGGTTTCTATGCTAAATTATATGTATTAATATCAGCTATACAAGATAATTATATATTAGAATCATGTACTATAGTTATATGTAGTGTATTCGGTACTTATTATTATGCTAATGTTATAAAAGTTTTAATTAATAGTAAAACTGAATTTAATGGTCAATATATAAGTCCTTCATTAGCTTATACTATAGCTACATCAACTATATTATTAATAAGTTTCTTTATATTTATACCATCAATGTTAGAAGGGTTATATTTAATTACTGTTTAATATGTTTACATTTTATTTATATTTAGCTCCTATCGTAGCAGCAGTATTAATAGGTCTTAATTATTTAATATCTAATGATAATTCTTATGTTGAAAAAAATGGTCCTTTTGAATGTGGATTTACATCTTATCAACAATCAAGATCAGCATTTAGTGTAGCCTTTATATTAGTTGCTATATTATTTTTACCTTTTGATTTAGAAATATCATCTATTTTACCTTTTGTAGTTAGTGCTTATTCTAATGGTTTATATGGTTTATCTATATTAATTATATTCTTATTATCATTAGTTATTGCATTTGTTTATGAAATTAATTTAGGTGCTTTAGATTTAGAAAGACGTTTCTCTCCTGTAGTTAAACCTTTAATTAATATTTTATATTAATATTAATATCTTTTTATTATTATCCCTTTATTATTAGGGAATATTTATTCATATATTTTATCACTTTTATATTACGAAGTGTTATAC
>JAJMOA010000037.1:0-33519 GCA_030449045.1 Isabelozyma pseudorhagii
GTATTGTAAGCAGTAGAGTAGCCTTGTTGTTACGATCTGCTGAGATTAAGCTTCAGTTGTCCGATTTGTTTCGCATTACGTGAAACAGTATCGTGCCTTCGGGCACGGCCTTTTGGCTCTATTATAATGGTGCACGGGCTTCTCACTGGTTGCGCCCGCGTCCCTCGTCCATCCGGCGTGCTGAACGAAGACTGCAAAATGTGGTGTACGGAATGCACTGTGGTAACTTTTCGAGACTAATTTTATCGGTTCGTTTGTATTCGCAGCGTTTTGTCTCTCTAGCACACTATGGCCGTCTTTATCACATACGTCCCAGTCCATATTAAAAGGCATTTTTTTCGATTTTAGTGCGATCTTTAAGTATGTGCGGTGGACTCTTCAGTGGTGAAGTTTGACTGGAGGTACTGTATGGACCCTAGTTTGTTTTGAGGGCTCTCTACAAGGGTATGTTTGGGCGTGAACACTCATTCAAAACCACTTTGCATTATTGGATCATGTGAATAACAAATGGAGGGATGGCCGAGTGGTCTAAGGCGGCAGACTCAAGTTCTGTTGGGCGTACGTCCGCGCGAGTTCGAACCTCGCTTCCTTCATTATTTTTTTTTTTGCTTTTTCTTTTGCTGCAAAATGCTTAACCTCTTCAAGCCACTGGAGTCTTGGAACCCCCACAAGGTCCCTTTCTCTCTTTTAGCTCCTGGTATTCTTTTTTCCAGTCACAGTCACTCACCCTTCCCTGCTGTTGTTCAGTCTCAGCCGATGCTCTTCATCCACGTGAATCCATCTCCTCGTCCGCGGCCATGTCCCATCAGCTCTATCAACTGGCCCTCCGTCTCCCCCTTGTATCTCGCTGTCTCCTAGCCTTTTCTGCTCTCTCAGATCCATTCTTCTCACGTCCCAGCTCCACAGCCTTCTCCCCCCCAGCCTCTATATCCCTCCCTTCGCTCGTCCCTTCCCCCATCCCGTTCCATTCCTTCTCTCTCTCTCCATCTCTCTACGCTTCTCTCCGTCTCTCTACGCCTCTCTCCACCTCTCTCCTACTCCCACCATCCCCATATACCTATGCGGTACGGCTTTTTTATACGTATGAGATTTTCATTCCACTTTTTGCTGTGTTTTTCGACCTTTTGGCCTCTAAAAGTGGTTGCGAAAATCCGCTTTTTGAGAAAAATGTACACTCAATTTCCCAAAAATTATATACTCAATAAACGTACATTCACCAAACACATCCACCATGTAACCTATTTAAGTTCATGTCTACAGATTTTCATAGTAGCACCATATGTTTTGTCTTATTATTCTTTTGAAATAACATACTCCGCCTTCTGGAAATCCAAACAAGGCCACACCGGTACTTAGTGTGGGTTTTCGCTATCGCCCTAGTAAAAGATTCAATATCTACTTTGCATCGAGCCCAACCTAGAGAAATTACAGGGTCGTGAATTCGGAAATAAATACATAATACAAGCAATTATAAATTATTTAAAAAGCTCCAGTTATTATCGATGTTTTGAAAAAGGTCGAATAACCCCTCCATATCTTCGAAAGAAGTCCAGTTCAATTTGAAAGGATCCACATCGTCGGCTAATTCTGGAAGTTGATTATTCGTATTGTTATTCGATGAGTGAACAACACTATTTTGAGGCAAAGATGACTCGATTGATGCGTACAATGAAGGAGCATAGTTCTTCATGGTTTCAGTTAGGAAACCATAAACTTGCGATGAAATATACCAATGCTTTGAGAACATGTAAATAACTGTCAAAGAAATTTTCAAGTATTCTTTAATGATCACCAATTCATCCTGGGAAAAGTTACTTCGTACTTTAGAAACAAGTTTATCTTTGTTCTTTAATCCAGTATCAATCCATAAATATGCACTCAAGTGAGTCAATATGCAAAATGCCAAGGAACAACAGAGCACAGGACTCCTCAACCCAATTTTATTAAGGTCTGTATCAATCAATGAAGATACAAGAAAGTTAGCACTGTCAATGCAAGCACGAGAACTAATAATCTTTGGAGTATTTGCAACATCATACAATTCAAATAATCTTTGATTCATACTTTGGGGGTTATTATTTGCGAAGTTAAGCCCGCATGCCGGAGCAGGACCTTGATAATAGGGATCGTAGAGGCATGACAATGGCCTGTTCAACAAAAGTTTAGCAAATGTGTGCATTTGGATAGCTTGGTGTACCCCATCATTTACTGTACCATCAAAGTTGATTAATGGAGGCAGTTTGAATATTTCCGGATCTTTGATTTTCAAATCTAGACCTCCAAGCATAGCTTTTGTTTTTAATGACAAGGTTGTATGAGGCTTTTTGTTCAGTATTGACTTATTTAGCTTTAGAACAAAGTCTAACACTACAGTACTTTCTGTTCTTAACTGATAATCATATATTTCACGTTTGGGGCTGGTCGGATGTTTGATAATGAATGGTACAGTACTTAGCTGTGAAAAAGTTTTGCCATCAGCAATCCCAAGTAAAGTGTCGAAATAGTAAATTTCCCAGAATATTCTTCGTATACAATCTTTCAAATTCTTTTGATCTTTGTCAATGAATCTTGATGATATAAGGACGTTTCTCTTTGAATGCCTGTACAGTTCCATATTAGTGATTGTGTCTTGTTTAACATCGGTGAAATTATCAGGTAGTTCATCGGCATCAAGAGTATTTAACTGAGCCTCCAAACACACATTTACTGCTTTAGACCTTATGGAAGTTGACAAAGCATGTAACCCACAAAGATGTGTTACGTATGATAAAAGTAATAAACTCTGAAGGGATACAAGATCAATTTCATGGCAGTCAATATACTGCACGATACTTTCGGCTTGTTGTTGGACAATTCTACCTTCTTGTTGATTATTATAATTATTTTCGAATTTTTGCCCTATTCCAATAAGTTTCATTGCAGATGTTAAATCAAGGGAACGATTCAAATTGTCAAGATAGTCTTGGAAATCTTCACAGCTAGGAAGAAATGGATGGGCGCCATGATAATTTTCATAGTAAATTTCTACTACTTCAGAAACATTTTCCACATCAACAATTTTAGGAGTTACTAACTCGTTATTAACCTGATCTTTGGTGCTGGTTTTGGTGACAGTAGTGATGGAATTTGAGTTCAAACTATTGGTATAGTTTGGAAAGTACAGGTCATAGGAAGAAGGTGTTGATAGGTTATCACTAGGCGCCGTTGAGCCAGATATCAATGGACTTGGGTTCCCACGAGCCAAATCTCTGGTTATAGTCACTTCGACTCTTGGGTCCATTTTGATGTCAGAGATCTTCTGCTTTCTAACACCCTTAGTCCTGGCTCCACCTCTTTTACTCTTGATATACGAACAGTCGAGGTTCTTGAGGACACACCGTCGACATTTGGGATGATCTCTACTACATTTAACGTGAATCTGGCGGCACGATAAACAGCTAACGTGGCTTTCCATTGCTTAGGTGAAATTTAAACAAATGGTTTGATAGCGATAAGAAATTGCAATTTGTCGGGATTTGGTGCAATTTTCAGTATTGTCTCACTCCTTTTTTTATCAGCGGGGTTTGTTACTGGTGATTACACGACCAATTGACCGGGCATTAATGTTTTGCTGCGGGAATATCAAACACCGCATACTGTACCGCATTTGTCATACCCCTATGCTGCAAAATTAGAGCGATTGCGTAGATCTCTGTCAGGGAGCGATAAGAGTATATATATATAAAGCCACAACTGTGGCTGGATTTCGTCATCATCACTTCTACAGTTCCAATTTTCGCAGCCATGGTTAAAACTTTCAGTTGGTCTAACATATCGTTGCAAGTTGCCAAATCCGCAAAGGGTGATTGCAAAATTCTTGATGACATTTCAGGAGAAATTAATGCGGGAGAAATAATGGCTCTTATGGGGCCATCAGGGTCCGGAAAAACTACACTTTTGAATATCCTTGCCCATCGTGCTAATAATGTTGGTGCCGGTGCTCAATCTTCAGGAGAAACCTGGGTGGATGACGAAACTGCTGACAGGAGAATGATGCAAAAAATCTCTAGTTATGTGGAGCAAGAAGATTCTTTAATTGGTGCTCTTACTGTGAAAGAAACAATTGATTTCAGTGCCAGTTTTGCCGGAGTACCAGGTCAATACAAGAAAGAGGCAGTAAACGAGATCATTGAATTGTTAGGGTTGAAATCCTGCCAAAACCTCAAAATCGGGACTCCTTTACAAAAAGGTATATCTGGAGGTCAGAAACGTAGAGTCAGCATTGCATCCCAGCTTATCACCAAACCATCAATTCTCTTTTTAGATGAGCCTACCTCGGGGTTAGATTCAGTAGCTGCAAGGGAAGTAATTCAAACTATCAAAAAAGTTGCAGTGACAGAAAACATCATTGTTATCTGCTCCATCCACCAGCCTTCCACCTTCACCTTTGAGTTGTTCGACAGAGTGTTATTCTTATCTCGAGGACAGACCATCTACAATGGATATGTCCTGAAGTTGACGGACTACTTTCTGGAAACTCAATATCCAATCCCTCAATTTTGCAATCCATCGGAATACGTTTTGGATTTGATAAACACTGATTTCAGCAGTGATGATTCTACCGATACAGTGAAATATTTATCTGATCTCTTTAAGAACCATAGCCCACAATTATCAGAGGTGAAATATGAGGGTGGCGATTCTTCCAGTGTTGGTAATGTGGTTGCGCACAAGGGTATGGTGCAAAGAAATATGAAAAGTACCATCATATTGTTGCAGAGATCGCTTATAAAGTCTGGTAGAGACGTCCTAGCTTACCATGTGAGAATTTTCATGTATTTTGGATTAGCAATATTGATGGGTACCGTTTGGCTAAGATTAAGTTCTCATCAAAGGAATATCCAACCATTCATCAATGCCATTTTCTTCTCTGGTGCCTTCATGTCATTTATGACAGTCGCATATGTGCCTTCGTACATTGAAGACTACCATAGTTTCCGTAAAGACAGACTGAATGGTCTTTATGGTCCTCTCTCGTTCATGCTCTCCAATTTCTTGATTGGATTGCCTTTTTTGTTCATTATCACCTTACTTTTCAGCATTTTCACTTATTTTATGGTGCATTTCCATCAAACATTTACAGGCTTTGCTTACTACACCATGTGGTTATTTTTAGACTTGGTCTGTGCTGAGTCGATGACTATTTTCATAACTTCCTTATTTCCTAATTTCGTCGTGGCCTTGGCATTGACTTCTTTTGCTAATGGTCTTTGGATGTCAGTGGGAGGATTTCTTGTCTCTGCCAATATCTTGAACAGTTTTTGGTACTACACATTCTACTGGATCAACTACCAAAGATATGTTTTCCAAGGTATGATGTTCAACGAATTCTCTACAAGAGAGTTCGACTGTGATTCATCTTGTCACTGTTTGTATGATTCAGACTTAGCCAATGTCTGCAAGATTTCAGGTCAAGCAGTTTTGGAAAACAACGGCTATAGTTCGGAAGATAAGGGATTATGGGTTGGTATTCTAATTGTGTTAATCTTCGTTTACAGATTTGGAAGCTTCTTAGCCTTAAAATACTTGAAAAAGTGATCTCTTCTAGTTATTAATAGACGTTTCATTAATCAATATATATAGATGGAAGAATCTATCTTACTAAATCTCGGTAGCTCACACAAGATAGCTCTTTGGAGATTTTGAGTCTATCGCCATCTGGTTCGAACCAAGTACGGTTTGCTTCTTCAGGACCTTTGAAAAAGGATCCCACTCCTCCTGGACCCCATGTTGGAGAGTAACAAACCTCATCAGACCCACATAATGAGGTACATCTTGTGAATACCGACCAGCGTAAATCTTCCATAAGCCGGATTAATTGCGTCCAAACATCTAAGATAATTTTCGTGTGCTCATCCGAGGTGAAATCTTTCACGTAGATATCAACAAGAATATCTTTACTCTGTTCGAAAATATCATATATGGCGTTAAAGACGTCATGATGAACCTTGTGAATAGCAGAGTAGATTAGTCTATCGGCACTGGTTTTCAAGGGATAGGTACCATAGACATAGTCATGAACACTAGCATTGTATCCATTCAGTCTCCGTATTTGAGGATCTTTCAAGAAATCATCTGAGTATCTTCTGATGAAGTTATACGTGTACTGAGTGAGGTTTGTAGCAGCATTTTTTATGGCACGGTCGGTGTTATTCCACCGGTCATGGTCGAAGATTTTGAGTGAGTTGTTCAAGTTCAAGAGTAAGGGACCAAACTTATCAACCATACGATTAGTAGCTCCTTGCCAATCGGTTTTATCATTGGTAGAAACCGGGTCCTGCAAGATGGTATACAATTCATCTATCAATTCGTCTTTCAATTCGTCGGAGATGTTATTGATTCTCCGTAAATATGGATCAGGGTTCAACCAAGTTCTGTTGATTACAGTAACCATATTCGAAAAATCGAGTTGAATCCTTGCTTCTCCCATGTTGGTGTTTTCGCCTGCTTGCAAGTGCTCAAACTGTCTCATACTTTCAGTAATATCTAACAATGCCGTTCTTTGCTTCGCCAAGTCAGTCGTGGGATTAGGCGATTCATCAGGGAAATTAAGCAACTCAGTGACATTATTCAACGTTATATTTGAGACCACTTTCAAGTCTTTTTGAAAGTCACAGAGAATGATCTCAAACCCAATCTCTAATCTCACAACACCTTGGAGTCCAAACGGTTTTCCCCAGTCACATATTTTCTTTGCCGCTTCCCTTTCATTGACACGTGCATTCACATCCTTTAGACGACTGAGGACATGCTGTTGATCCATTTCACCGGTGTTGCTTTTAGCAGCCGAGGCCCCATCCAAGTATATCAACTTGTCGAGAGGTTTTTCACTTTTGAACGTAAAGAGATAGGACATTTCTGAGAAAAAAGGTGGAAGATGTGGAGCTTTGAATACATTTTGCTGGCCCGGCTCCTGTCCCGGCTTTTCTCCTGGCGGAGGAGGAGGATGGTTACCTGGGGGACCTGGACGCCATGGGCCAGAGTTGGGATCACGGTTATGTCTTCTGGCATGGGCAAAGCTGTAGCTGAATTCGAAGTCCATTGCTATCCATTCCAACGTGTCAGGAACATCTGGGGAGCCTGTGGAGTGGTATAATGGAGTATTGGGAGGAATATAAGCCGGAATAAAGGATACACCTACTGGGTTCAAATCGGCATTTCGCTGCTTCAATGAGCCATGGACAGTGTTGAAAATAGCAGAAGCATTCCCTATATCAACGTAGTTGTGTTGGTTCAAGTAAGCTTCAATGTCCTTATTCGCGTCAGTCTTCCACGAGTAAGGAGTCCATCGGGATAGCACCAAGATGACTATGAGGAGGGCATTGGCCAGAAGAGAAACCCAAAGGGCCATGCCTACGGCTTTGGAGCGAGTTGGTGAGGTCATTGAGGTAGGAAGAGAACCTTGGAAGCATTCTCAGGGGTTTTCAGACGAAGCCGCATGGGGTATTTTCATGAGATTTGTTATCGGCAAGGCTTAGATAAGAAAATGAGAAGAGACAAAAAATGAGAAAATCGGTCTCGGAAAAGGTTACTATTTGTCGCCGGCTGTGGCTATCCTTCTACAGAAAAAAACATCAGGAGTTAAGTAGATTATGGGAGGTTGCAAATTGGAGGTGTGATGTATGTAAATATTGAGTTTTGCACTTTTTTGAAGATTTTCAGAGAATTTAGAGATCTCCTGGTGAATGTTATGAGAAATAATTGAAGAAGATGTGGAAAGTGAATAATAGCAAAATGAGTAAGAAAGAAGTCTTGTAAATGGGCAAGAGCAGTAGCCACTGGCGTCTTGTAAATAGGCAAGAGCACTGGTGTTGTCTTTACTACAAGTATAATAAAGAGAATGTTTATTCAATAAATTACTCTATAGATTTGCTCTCTGAAAAAAACTCAGCCAACATAGCTTAAGAAAAAAGAGAGCAATTGTCTTCACTCTTAAGCAATAACACAGGAGTGAAAGACAGCACCACGGTTGGTTTTATAGTTATCCTTGTTTTCGGTGGAGGTTTTGGTAGTTTTAGTAGTAGTTTGAGCAGCCATTGTAATTGTTTGTAGTGAAGAGAAAAAAATGGATATACCAGGGAGAGATTAAAGGGTATTTATACTACTTAGGATTGTTAGTTCATAGATCTAAAGCACTCATTAAAGGCCCGAAAGGCAGGGAGATTTTTTTGCAGCAATGAAGTTTGGAGCACCAACAATTTCCTATTTGGGATGCGACAATGCCGGTCAGTGTTAACTTCGAGATCCCGAGTTTCTTCTTCTGCTCAAAAACGGTAAACTGAGTTCCTTCTACTGCTCAAAAACGGTAAGTTGAGGTGTTTTGTGATACACGAGAGTATTAGACGTATATTTAAAGTTTGAATCCATTTTGAAGACCGAAATAGGAAGGTTTCCTCTCCCATGAGAAAGTTCTTTACAGAGCCTGATTCAGGGAGAACTTATCAAACTACAGTGCAAATGATCATCTTTCAGTGAAATATTTTATTCTTCATTTGGCATCTGGATCAAAGCCAGGAATCAGGCCATCTGTCCATTCTGAAACCTCTTTCAAATCCTTGATCACATTGATACCCCCTTCTCTGCCCTGGTTATTGTAGATATCTCTGTTGGCTGCCACTTCAGGTCTCCACTTCCATAGGTCTCGTTTCAGGGGCTCTAGTCCCTCATCTCCGTTCGTAACCACTTCTGCGATGTACTTCCCCACATTCGGCATGTACTTGAAACCCTGTCCTGAGTCACCAGTGCCTAGAACTAGCCCCTTGTGTTCTGGATGGGATCCAATAAGGAAATGACGATCTGGGGTGTCAGTGCACCAACAGATTTTACTAACGTTGAATGGTCTTTGAGCTAAATTTGGAAACACTTCACCCAAGAACTTTCGCATGTACACCTCTGCTTCTTTGGGAATTTGATCCCTGTAAATTGGAATCGATTGGCTGTCACTTGTCAAATTGATATACCCGGGAAATTCATTACAGAATTTAAGGTCATTATTTGCATCTGGCTCAAACAAAAACCCGTGCTCCAAGTTAAGAAGAACAGGAATGTTTTTAAGAGCCTTGGCTTCAGCTTCCGTCAACTGAATGTGGCCCACAGTCCAACATTTGGCTAATAGTTGGCCTTTGAAGTCAACAAACTTGTATGAATTGGCACCGGCAGTAATTACGACCTTTTCCGCCTTCACTATTGATCCAGAAAGAGTACGGATTCCCTTAACATCGCCCGAAACAGAGTCAAACAACACCTCTTCCACGGATTCAGTAACAAATATACCTCCCAATCTGATGATTTCTTTCGCAGCCGATTCTAATGCCTGTGCAGCGTAGGTCCAGCCACATTTTTCGTTTTGATAGAACCCCTTCCAGCCGGCGAATCTCTGCTTATCTTCCAGGTCAATTGATGGGAAAAGGCTGGAAAACTCGTCTGACGAGGTTATATCAGTAAAGCCAACTCCTTTCTCCGATATGAACCGCTTCCGTCTTGCTAAATAGTCAAGTTTCTTATCAGTGGCAGCATAGACAATTCCAGTCTCGTGGAAGGCTGGTTTGTAGACAGGATCGTTCTGCCATAAGTCGAGAGCCTCCAAGGCCAACTCAGCATAGAAGGTGTTTTCCACCGAACATTGCAATATCTTGTTCACGTCATTACCAGCAGATAACGGCGACGGTATAGGATATGGATCGTAGAGTGTAACGTTTCTGTAGCCCGATCTAAGCAACTGGAGTGCTGTAGACAAGCCAAAGGTCCCAGCACCAACTATAACCACAGGTTCAGAGGATGACATTGCGGTGTCTGATCGGCGGGACAGCGTTCTGTCTGGTTGCTTGAATTATAAAGGAATTTTCACTTAGAAATGGCCAGAAGATTTCCCCGGAAGTCGGAAATACCCTCAGAAGGTCCTGCCGGGCGAAAGATACGCTCGCCGGAAGTATTTCCGTTTTGAAAAAAAAAGGTTGAAGATGATGAGGAAGGTCGAAGATGCGGCCACACACTAAATCGCAAGCGAATCATTCATTAAGCTGGTTTTTAAATTCCACTGATCAAACTCCTTATCCCCCGTCATCCTCTTCCCCACTCCATGTCGTTTCGAGCTGCTTGCTGAGAGCATTTATGAAAGAAGGTGAAAGCCAAACGTCGTATCGAGGGGTTATGAGATGCATAAACTGTAATATGAGATCCGGTGCAAAAACCATCATCAAAGTCGGATTACAGGAGAATCTAGCGATAAACCCAAGCCATTGTTTGTCCATCTCCACAAAGTACTCCAGATATATAAACAGCAGTTATCTGCTGTTGAAAAAAAAGACATGAAGAAGAAGAGTATCATAACTAACAATATTAATTATGTCCAAGAAAGGAAATGCTAGTGTTACTGTCTTTGATACTTCTCTGGTTGATCCAGTAGATACCCCCAAATTCGAGCAAGATGCCGTCCAAGGTATGGATCTTGCAGCTCTCTTTATTGCTGAAAGGCAACATAAATACCCTCCTATGAGTGACGAGGAAGAAAAGAAGCTCTTGCGGAAAATCGACTACACTTTGATCCCATCGTTGCTCTTCTTGGCGACTTTGGGTGCCGTCGATAAAGTTTCCATGAGTACTGCTGCTATCTATGGGTTTAGAACCGATAACAACTTGACTACTCCACAATATTCGTGGTTAGGTTCCATTATCTTCATTGGCTGTCTTGTGGGGATGTGGCCAATGTCGGTGGCTTTACAAAAGTTCAGATTAGGTAAAGTGTTGGCAATTTCATCCATTTGTTGGAGTTCCTTAACTCTTTTGTTGTGTGCTTGCCATAATTTTTCTGGGTTGTTGATTGTAAGGTTTGTCATGGGTCTTTTCGAATGTGCCATTGTGCCTGGTTGTACTTTGGTCATTGGTAGATTCTACCTCAAACATGAACAAGGGGTCAGATTAGCAATCATCTTTGCTTCTCTTTCTTCAGTGATTAACGGATTCTTGTCGTTTCTTGTGGGTCACTTTAACGACGAAGTCCCCAAATGGAAATATCTTTACATTATGGTGGGTTCCATCTCGTTTACTTACGGTTCATTCATGTTTTTCTTCTTACCTGATTCACCTATGAATGCTAAGTTCTTAAACGACAAAGAAAGGTTCTATTGGACAAAGAGAATTTTGAAAAATAGCACTGGGGTTGCTAACCAAGAATGGAAATGGTACCAAGTCAGAGAAGCTTTCTTAGATCCAAAAACCTACATCATCTTCTTCTTCAATATTGGTATCAACATTCCAAATGGTGGGTTAAATACCTTCTCAGCCATTATAATTAACAATTTGGGGTTCACCGCCATGAAATCTTCGTTGATGGGTATTCCAACGGGGGTGATTTCCGCTCTTTCATCCATTTTCTTCGGTTACATGTGTTCCAAATTCCCAAATAGGAGAAGTTTGATTGGTATAATTTCTCTTGTGTTTTCCTTCGTTGGTGCCATTATATTGTACGTTGTCTACACCGCTGCTCCAACCAGTGTCGGTCCTCAGTTATTAGGGTTGTACCTTTTATACTTCTACTTTGCTCCTTACGTTATTTTCATGGCTTTGGCTCAAGCTAACACTGCTGGTAGCACCAAAAAGAGTGCTGTGTACTCGTTTAATTATCTCGGATACGCTGCTGGTGCGGTTTGTGGTGGTAAGAGTTATGACAGTGGGTTTGACGGTGGATTTGTTGCCATGCTCGTGGCTCTTGCTTTCTGTATGGCCATGTTCATAGTTTACTGGCTTGTGGTTTTGGCTCAGAACAGACAGAAACGTTCTGCTCTTGAAAACGACCCTGAGGGAATCACCCCAGTCAAGAGTAATATTGCTAAAGCTATCGCGAAAGAAACTGATGAGCCAATTGAAGAGTTGTTGGATTTCACAGACAGAGAACAAAAACATTTTACGTACACCAGGTAATTGGCAAGCATATATTGTGTGATTATATAGTGTTTATTATTGATAATATTATTCCCATCGTCGGTATTTTACGTTAGTACTAACCTTTGTAGAAGCGACACTCTCAATACTGTAGAAACTTTCACCTTACTGCTAAAGCTGATACTTCTCATTTCAGGAAGCCTCTCTGTACCTGCTTGTAGATTACGAATAATCATGATGATAATTTTCGCCTCGCCAATACTATCCGTTGATTTGCACTGGTATTCACTAACTGCAGAAGCTACACGGAACTTTCCATCTTTCACTGTTAAGCTGATACTTCAGATCTCCTAAACCTGAGCTACTTGATGATAACGATTTCTAAGCTGTTAACTCCTATAGATCGGTACAATCCATCTCACACTGTTAATGCTGATACTACTGATTTTGTAAAACTTCCTTCTTGTAGATAACAAGTTCTACCTATCTACTCACATATCCACACATCTACTTACACATCTATACATATACTACTCCCCCGAACCTCCCAATGCCCAACCCTTCACTTCTTTCGTTGTATGCTTGCTTATCTCTCCGTCAGAACCGGCTGCCTCTCTCTGCTTCCGCCAATCTTTAAGTTGCTCTCCACTTTCACTCGTCTTTCCACCTTCCTTCTTGTGTCTCATATCTGTTGCAACATTTTCTTATCTGCCCCACCCCGGAAGTCGGTATCCCTCGGATCTCGCATACTCGACCCGCATTATTTTTGCAGTTTTCATGCATGGTAGATTCGACCTTCCTGCGATGGGCATTTTTGCGACGGAATTTCTTGAACTTCTCCTTAATTTCAACGGTTTGAGTGGGACAATAGCTTAAAATATGCAGTTCGTAATTACGGCCGCGCATCAGAGGCGGTAAAGTAAACAGCTTATGCCTTGTAATCTTTCCCCACTAATCACTCGAAGCAAGTCGAGTCGAATTGTCGATGGTAACCGATCAACAACTTTCTCATATATATCTGATCCACTATCGTGGAATTTCTCGTTGTCAAATACGTTTTAAGCATCATGACTGTGTACGAGTGCTCTATTGCTATCGATAGAGGTGGAACTTTCACCGATATCATCTACAAATATAATGGCCAGGAAGAGTCCTTCAAGTTGTTATCCCAAGATCCTTCCAACTATAAAGATGCTAACATCGAAGGTATCAGAAGAGTTTTGGAGAAAGTCACAGGAAAGTCGATTCCTAGAGGTGAACTTTTAGATACTTCGCCCATTTCTTCCATCAGATTAGGTACTACCGTTGCAACTAATGCTTTGCTCGAAAGAAAAGGTGCAAAGTGTGCCTTGGTTACTACAAAAGGTTTCCAAGACTTACTTCATATCGGAGACCAATCCCGACCTGACTTGTTTGCTCTCGATATTGTGAAACCTGGTTTACTCCACACGGCTGTAATCGAAGCCCACGAAAGAGTGACCTTACCAGCTTTCTCGATGGATCCTACTGGCTATAACGCTACTGAAAAGGTGGATAATACCAGATATGTGTTGGGAGAGACCAAAGAAGTATTTGAGATTTTGGAACCATTAAATGAAGCAAAATTAACTGAAGATTTGAAGAAATTGAAGCAAGAAACAGAGATTGATTCTCTCGCTATAGTGTTTATTCATGGTTATAATTTCCAGAAACATGAAAAGATCGCTGGAGAAATCGCTAAAAAACTTGGATTCAAAAATGTTACTCTTTCTCATGAAGTATTACCGGTTATTAAAGCCATCCCGAGAGGTCAATCGGCTGTTGTGGATGCTTATTTAACTCCCATCATCAAAGATTACATTCAAGAGTTTTTGAGCGGATTCACTGAAGATTTCGAAAAACATACCAGAATCGAGTTCATGCAATCTGACGGTGGATTATGTTCCTGGTCAAACTTCACCGGTTTAAGATCTCTCTTATCGGGTCCTGCTGGTGGAGTTGTTGGCCAAGCCAAAACCAGTTACGATCCCTCTAATAAAATCCCCGTTATAGGTTTCGATATGGGGGGTACTTCGACGGATGTCACCAGATACGCTGGTGAATTTGAATTTTCCTTCGAAAGTGTCACCGCCGGTATCAAAATCGCTGCTCCTCAGTTGGATATCAATACCGTAGCTGCTGGAGGTGGTTCTATATTATCCTATAGAAATGGTACCTTTGTTGTGGGTCCTGAATCTGCTGGTGCACACCCAGGGCCTGCTTGTTATAGAAAAGGTGGTCCATTGACAGTCACTGATGCTAATTTATTTACAGGAAGAATCTTGCCTCAATTCTTCCCCCAAATTTTCGGAGAAAATGAAGATCAACCATTGGACTTCGAAATAACAAAGAAGAAATTCGAAGACTTGGCTAATATCATCAATAAGGAAAACCCTGCTCATCCCAAAAGTCCTCAGGAAATTGCATTTGGTTTCCTTGAAGTTGCCAACTACCAAATGGCCAAGCCTATCAGAGATTTAACCGATGCCAAGGGTCATGATGTTTCTAAACATTCCTTGGCTTCTTTTGGTGGTGCTGGTGGCCAGCACGCTGCCTCCATTGCCAGAATTTTGAAGATTGGTAGGGTTATCATTCACAAGCATTCTTCGATTTTATCTGCTTATGGTATCTCGTTGGCTGATGTGGTTAATGAACAACAGGAACCATGCAACAACCTCTATCTCACTTCCAAAGAGGAGCTTTTGCAGAAATGTGAAACTTTGAAGGCCAGAGCTAAAGAGGAATTACTTCAACAAGGGGTTCTTTCCGAAAGTATTGAGTTCAAAACTTACTTGAATATGGGATACAAAGGATCTGATACCAGGATCATGGTGAGCCAACCAGAGAATGACGATTTCTTATCTGATTTCTACCAAATCCACGAAAGGGAATTCGCATTTAATGATAAAGAAAGAGATGTTCTCGTGTCAGATTACAGAGTTCGAGCCTCAGGTAACGTCTTTGATACTGCCATAAGGTCTCCTTACGCCGACTATGAATCAGTTAAAAGAGTTGAAGTACCTCCTTCTGATATCAAGACTCCGATTTACTTCGGAGGTGAAGCGGCAGTTGAGTCTGATGTTTTCTTCTTGGACAAATTGAATGTTGGTTCCGTCATTGAAGGACCTGCTTTGATTTTGGATGCCACGCAAACTCTTCTTGTAGTTCCAGACTCGAAAGCAACCATCTTACCTAGGCATGTTATTTTGGATGTCACTGTGGAAAAGGCTGCAAAAATCGGTACTGATTATGTTGATCCCATCCAATTATCCATTTTCGCTAACCGATTCATGTCAATTGCTGAAGCCATGTCTAGATCTTTGCAAAAAACCTCTGTCAGTGCCAACATCAAAGAAAGAATGGATTTCTCCTGTGCATTATTTGATAGTGAAGGATATCTTACTGCAAATGCTCCCAACGTCCCTGTTCACTTGGGTTCGATGTCTGATGCTGTGAGATACCAATTAAGCTTCTGGGGTGAAGATCTCGTTGAAGGTGATGTTCTATGTACCAATTCTCCAAGTGTAGGAGGAAATCATTTGCCCGATTTAACTGTCATTACTCCGGTCTTCATCGAAGGTATTCTCCGTTTCGTTGTTGCTGCTAGAGCCCACCATTCGGAGATTGGGGGTAGTACTCCTGGTTCCTCCTCAAGTTATGCCCGTGATATTTCCGAAGAAGGTGCTAATATCAAAACATGGAAGATTGTATCGAACGGTCAATTCGATTATGCGGGCTTGCAGACTCATTTTGTGGATGTTCCCCGAAGTAATGGGGTTTCTGGTACCAGGAATATTGATGACAATATTGCTGACTTAAAAGCACAAATTGCTTCCAATCAAAGAGGAATCACCTTGTTGAAGGAAATGTTCAATGAATTTGGAGCTGATACAGTCCAGTTCTATATGAAAAATGTCAAGAAGACTGCAGAATTAGCTGTCCGTGACTTCTTCAGAAAGTACGCCAAAGAGAACAAACTCCCTCTCGTTGGAGAAGACTACTTGGATGATGGTTGCAAAGTCAAGGTTACTATTGACATTGACGCAGACGAAGGTTCAGCGGTGTTTGACTTTACAGGTACTTCATTAGAATCCTACTCCAATTTGAATGCTCCAAAGTCCATTACTGCCTCTGCTGTTATTTTCGTATTAAGATCATTCATCAACATCGAAATTCCGCTTAACCAGGGGTGCTTGGACCCAATTCGAATTATTTCACCGGAAAACACCTTGATCAACCCCAGTGAATTCGCTGCAGTGTGTGCCGGTAATGGAATGACGTCGCAGAGAGTTACTGATGCCTTGTTTAAAGCGTTTGGAATTACTTCCGGTACCGGTGGTTGCATGAATGGAATTAATTTCGGGACTGGCGGTGAAGATGCAAACGGTAATTTGATCAAGGGTTTTGGTTACACCGAAACCATTGGGCAAGGAAGTTGTGCTGGTGTCATTGAAAAGAATGGGGAACGATATGGTTTCAATGGGTATTCAGGTACTCAAACCAACATGACCAATACCAAGATCACTGATCCCGAAGTGTTGGAACAAAGATTCCCTTGTTTATTGAATGAGTTCTGTATCAGAAAGGGTAGTGGAGGTAAAGGGAAATTCCGTGGTGGTGATGGTTTAATTAGGGAAATCAAATTCAATTCTCCTGTTCATTTATCCTTGGTTACCCAAAGAAGAGTATTCAGTCCATGGGGGATCTATGGAGGTGAAGACGGTGAAAAAGGGGTGAACCTTTTGGGCCGGAACCGAGGAAATGGAAGAATTCAGTGGATTCAACTACCTTCATTGGCTGAAATCAAGATCCGCGAAGGTGATATTATCCGAATCATGACTCCTGGAGGAGGTGGTTTTGGTAAAGAGACCGATACTGACGAATACTGGAGAATAGGAGCCCATTCCCCTGATAAATTTAAGTACTCTCCCGTATCGTCGGGAACCGTGGGTAACTTGAAAGAGTTGGCAGACACTTCGCAGTAATTACATTAAGTTATGGCCAGGTTTTTATTGATATACGTATATATTTAAAACAATACAATTTAGCAAAGTCAAACGGAAACAATAGTTGAATTTGTAAATATAAAAGATCTGTTAAGGATATGGTTGAGAATCTCCTTCACTTAAGCAATCACACAGGAGTGGAAGACAGAACCACGGTTGGTTTTGTAGTTGTCTTTGTTTTCAGAAGAGGATTTGGTAGTTCTAGTAGTAGTTTGAGCAGCCATTGTTGATAGTAATGATAGTGAGATTGAAATGAAGGTTGGGAAATTTGACTGTCCTTTTATAGTGACTTTTTTCTAACAATCCAGGATTTTGTGTGGTTGCAAATTACTCGCAATTTCCTATTTGGGCCACGACAATCACCAGCTGCAAAATCCAGAAGAGGTCACATGAAACACCCACAGAATGCGATTGGGAAGACTGTAGTAGGACAAAATATATTCAGAAACGACCTCGAAACAGAAGATTGTTGAAGAAAATAATGAACAATAAGGGGAAAATAAGTGATTCTCGAAATATTCACCACTTTTTCTCCTGAAATGGCCGAAGTAAACCAAACAACCCGAGTGGTCATGTTTCATATTATATCCCCTTCTTCTCCCTCGATAGGTCTCACTGACATCTATGTCATGTCTATTCTACATAGCATACTGAATCTAGTCTCTTTTACTTAACTTCTACTGGCTGCCTAGATATTGGAACTGATAAGCGGATTTCCTACTTAGACCTAATAAGGCTGGCAAGTCTACGAAATAGAATACTCGTGTTCGTATATACCGATCGGATTCCTAATGAATATTCCGATATATTCATGTTCCTGTCATACCAACTGAAGAATTTTGAAGTCAAAATTGCCTACAGATGATACGTCCTGATAACACACTGTATCCAGATTTTACAGTATCATTTCAACTACCGAACCAAAGAGTGGCCTTGACCGGATGCGAGATGAGAAATTCATATATTATAGAACTCCACTACATGGATACTGTCTCCTCGTCTTTGTTGTTTTCCGACGTATATAAATATGGGGCAAATATACACAATATACATTAAGAAAAGAATTTTGCCATTGCCTTCTTTTGCTTGTCACGACGGGCTTTTGCGCTAGCTTTTACCTGAGCCAATCCTGAAAGAATGGCTTGATCTCCTGGGGCTAATGCAAGTGCCGCTTCGAGTGACTCTTGCGCTGAATCTTCGTCTTTGATCAACAAGTATCCCATACCTTTACGGTAAAGGGCCTTTGGTTTTGATTTTTCGTCGATATCGTCCGTTTGCAAAGCTTCGGTGGCAGCTTGAACGGCTTTCTTCCCATCTTTATTCTTCAATGCCACCAAGGCAGTATTAAGATAGAGTGATAATTTGAGCTGGTTCAAAGTTTTGAGGTGTTCTGCATCCAAGTCATCAGGGAAGTATTCGTTTAAGAAATTTGAACCCTTTTGATACTTTTCTAGCGACTTGTTGAGATTGCCCTCTTTCAAGAGTTTAGTACCAATTTCCTTCAATGTAGCCACTGCTTTCAACACTGAGTCAGGGTTATTGATGTCGATATTATCATCATCGGCCATTATCTCTTCGTAGATGTCACCAGTGCCATCATCAACAGCCGCTTTGGGTTGAGGGACGTAATCAGCTGGCAATTCACCACAATCACTTATCACCCAGTCCTCTTTTGGTCTGTCGCCATCACCTTTTTCGCATCTTTCAAGTTGACGAACAATGGATTTACCTTCGATGACTTCACCGAACACCACATGCTTTCCGTTCAAATGGGGAGTGGGAACTGTGGTGATGAAGAATTGAGATCCATTGGTGTTGGGTCCCGCATTGGCCATGGACAATAAGAATGGTTTATCGTGGGTCTTTTGGAAATTTTCATCTTCGAATTTCTCTCCGTAGATGGATTCACCTCCAATACCACTGCCATGGGTGAAATCACCTCCTTGACACATAAAGTCCTTTATGACTCTGTGGAACAAAGAACCTTTGTAATGGAGCGGTTTACCGGATTTTGGAGATTCGCCTTTTTCTCCAGTACACAACGCCCTAAAGTTTTCTGCGGTTTTAGGGACAACATCATTGTACAAGAGGAAAGCAATACGACCCTTTGGTTGCCCTCCAGCGGTGATATCGAAAAATACTTTTGAATTGGTCATTCTGTGTGTGAGTGTAGCAGTTGAAAAATTTACAGCCAACAAACCTAGACTTTATATAGAATTTTTTTTTTTGGCGCGAACGTCATAGAATTTCATCGAATCTGCTTCTCCAGTAGACACAATTAGTGCGCTGTAGGTATTCAAAGGAGGATTGGAGCGACCTAATGCATGAATATGGAGGTCGCTGAAGGCGGTCGATCTTGATATGTCTTTAGAGATCAAAAAAGCGATAACTGAGAAGTTGTAGGATATGAGCAGGAGCAGGATGGAGTGAGTATTATTACGGAAGAGGAACGGCAGATGGCCCCTTTTTCATCCTCCCAAAGGTCCAGTTATCATTTCGGTGTAGTTCATTGACAGATCCGCTATTTGAAGAGTTAATTCTCCCGTAAGTATCCACAACTGTAGGGCATTAAGGGTTCTGGCAACAAATAGCACTCGAGACATGAACTCTAAGACTGGTATTGCGAACAGGAGTGGTAAATAAGGGTTTCAGAGACAAATAGCATCCAAGACATTAGCCCGGTTTACGATGAGATCATTTGATTACTAAACCGTATGAAGCTCTTTGCGAGCAAAATAACATAGCAAATTTCATCGAACTACACCATTTTTAAGCACTGGAGAACATTGTAAAGCTATATATAGGATAACTGAAGCAAATAGGGCTTTACATCAGATGAAAAAGTAACGATCCAGGTATGGTTTACAATCATAGATCGGGAGACAATGGTGAGACATATTGTAGATTTAAAGCATGCGGAAGGATAATCATAGTAGAGATGCAAACACGTTTTCTAACATATTCATGACTCTACTTATTGAAAGCTGAAAGCTCAGGTGCTCATGCCTATACTTGTAGGCTGTACGGCATGTACAACGCTGATAATTTTGTTGCCCGTGGCTCCTGGCTCTTGGGCCCTTATTCATGGTGGTTATCTGAGAGGACCTACTTTATAAGCCCTTCCGCAGGTCTAGTTTATAGCTTTGCCACAATTCATTGTTGTCCTTTTACGACAGGATAAAAGTATGGATGATCCATGGCCTCTTTTGCCGTGAGTCTTTCCTGATGGTCATATCTCAACAAACGATCGATCAAGTCAAGAAACTCATCCGATACAAGATGCTGATTATTCTCGTTAACAAATCTTTTCCAAGGTCTTCTATTATAATATCCCAAATCTTCATATTCTTCACTGAGAGTAAGATTATACTTCTGCAAATACTTGTGCAAATCATCAGACCCTAAGACTCTTACAATTTGTACCAACTGATCGGTGTTGGATTTCCCATGGAAAAATGGCTCTTTTTTGAACACCATAGACGCAAACATACATCCATAAGACCATAAATCCAACGAATAGTCATAAAGGCGAAAGTCCACCAATAATTCCGGTCCCTTAAAGTACCTCGATGCAACTCTAACATTATACTCTGTTCCTGGATGATAATATTCAGCCAACCCCCAGTCAATAAGCCTAATTTTCTTGAGGTCATGGTCAATCATCACGTTATGAGGCTTAACATCTCGATGCATAATCCCCATCGAGTGTGAGTAATCCAAAGCCTTCAATAACTCATACATGTAGTATCTTATATCATAATCAGTAAATGTAGGATACAACGTTCTGAAATCAATGTTGTCCACGTGTTCAAATATCAATCCTGGTGTTTTCAGTTGGGGTTCTCTTACCACATCTAATAAGCCCACAATGTTCGGACCTCCAACCAAGTTCTTCAAGATGGAGATTTCTCTCTTAATTTTCTTTCTCTTCACTGGTTTTAACACCTTGATCACCACTTTTTCACCCTTGGTGAGTTCAATACCCAAAAATACTTCCGAGTACTTTCCACGACCTAATTTCTTGATTACTTCATAGTTCTCCTGGGCATTCCATTTGATGTTAATGTTTTCGTAGTCCCAATAACTCTGGGGTTTGGTGGATAAAACATCAGCATACACTTTGGAAATGGAAGTTACCGAGTGATATGATGACATTTTAGTATTTCTAGCAAAGGGATAGCAAGTAGATAGGTAGCCAATAAGTATAGCACTTAAAAAAACAATAATATGTCCTAGGCTCCGAATTATGAATGGAATTTAAAGAAAAATATACACAACTTCAATATCGGCAGTAGTATCAACAGGATCAACTCTATAATAACACTATAACCTGAAGGCTATCCAATAAAACGTCGGTTCTCTATGTGTGAATGATGAGACGAACCGTTTATGGGCGACTATTTTTAATGACAATCCTGCAGATAAAATTTATCACGTGAGATAAAATTGCCTCCATCCGGTAAGCAAATATATGCAAAACAGAAGATATCAAAGGAAACGGACTGCGGACTAATGCTGTTGGATAGGAAAGGCAATGGAAGAAGAGATTTATATAAGAGAGAATAAAGGGAGTCAATGCTGGTTATGTAAATTGGTGAAACGGCTAGGTTGACATAAGCAAGCCATGCTTGCTGCCTCAAACCGACTATGTACGAAAATTGACATCACTTCCAAAATACGGACAAACAAAAAAACGTACAAGATCATATAATATTTCTTAGGAAAATCCTTAAAATTATACTAAAAAGTTAATTGCTGTTTTAGGTATGTAGATAGTACAAAGTTAGGCTTGTGAAATTTCTGATCGTGAGGCTTGAATCTGTGCTTATCAGCAACTTTAGAATTAATCGAGTATTCACCATATCCCGTCAAGTTAATCTATGGGCTCTGTTTGTTATTAAGTTTGAAATTTCTTGTTATTGGGTGTAAACTGAAAAAAGGAGAGATTGCTACTTGCTTATCTTTGATTTGAAAACTGACAGAGCGGAAGTTGAAGGGACTTCTTAGATTTTAACTCTACTTAAAGCGAGTATATTTGCCATAATCACATTTAATAGAGTGTATGGGTATGATGTTGGAAAGACACCCAAAAATGTCTATAGCTGCGGTATTAGACCCGTTAAGTAGCTCGCTAAAGAAATGGTGATATCAAGTAGGTCGCTTAAGAGTGATATTCAATGCCAAACTATTATTCTGCCAAAATCTAAACGACAAACATGAGTTTACACAGCTTTTGTTATTTTCGATAAATTTGAACTTTTGTATCTATTTTACGCAAGGTGATTGATTTTAAGAAATTATTTTTTCTTTTCTCTACTTTTTCACAAAAAATTGAATTTTTTCAGCTTTTTGACTTTTTCTAGCAAATTCCACTTTTTCAATATATCAGCCTCACGTTGGAACCAGCGAGAACTGTGATGAAGGCGAGATTACCTCACCAGTAACTTTGAGAAAAGGACTAAAGTATTGAGTCTATCATATGGTAGAGTCAGTAGCATCTTAGATGTAGGCTCACGGTGAGTATCGGTGCAGATAAATAGCGAATTTAACAACTCTACATCGCAATTCTGTTTTAAAAGAGTTTGGTGGTTGATATACAGGGTCATACAGAAGACTCAACGTACTACCGATAGTTTCAGCTACGAAATACAGTACTCTAGTATATGATGTTTAATGATATCCAGTAGATAGGATCAAATGCTAATAAATCTCTTCGTCAACGCCTAGAACTTCATGTTACCAAAAGAATTTCCTAACGATTCCATCTCCTTCTCCTTCTTTCTTTTCATTGCCAATTTTCCTTTCGACACCGAATCAGCGGCTGCCTTTAGCCGGTCTCTTTCAGCATTCTTCTTCACCAACTTTCTTCCTCCCGAGCCTAGCTCGTAATTATCAAGGAAATCATCCAACATTCCATTCAAATCTGATCTCTCATTTTCGATGTTGAATGCTTCGTAGTTTGTCTCTTCATCATCCTTAGCGTATCTTTTGGCGTATTGTTCATAGCGGTCATCGAGCAACGTGAGTCCCTCAGTTCTATAGTTTGCTGACGAGGACATCGAAAATGACGTGGTGTCAGTCATTGCCCCCTTCTTCTTTCTTAGCTTAGTTTTAGATACCTTCTTCGTGGCGGTAGAGCCTTGGCTGAAGCTCGGGAGGTCAGGAACTGCGTCTTCATCTTCATCTTCGAAATCATCGTCAGAGTCCCAGTCATTGGAAGTATTTTTCATCTTGGATTTGAACTTCATCACATCCTTGGCCCAGGAGGTATTAGTTTGTGGTACTCCAGCCCCTTCAGCGACAAGTTCTTCGGGGGCTTCTCCTTCATTGTAGGGCATATCCTGCTCTAAATCAGAATCATACTTTTGATCATATTCTTCCTGGTAATTATCCAAATCCCATTCGTCATAGTCGTCGTCATAATACTGGTCGGCATCAGACCCATAGTAAAATTCATCTTCATCATCCACTTCCCCAGATTTCAACAACGATGAGAAAAAATCATCATCGCCTTCTTCCCCATCTTCAGTTTCCTGTTCTTTGGATTCTTCTATGTATGCTTCATCATCTAATGCTTCAAGAACCTCTCTCAACCTGGGATCAAGATTAGGATTGAAACCCTGGAATTCAGCGGGGATATTTTCGAGGTCATCTGCACCTACAACTCTCTTCTTCTCGGAAGGTAATTGATCTTTGAACAAATCTTCAATATTTTTACTTTTTGGCTTGGCTTCCTCTTGCTTTGCCTCTATGAAGACCCCGTCACTACCCCCAATAGGCTTCAAATGCTTCATATAGTCATACTTGGAGTCATCGAAATAAATCCCATATTGGGCTGCAAGCCCTTCGTTGGCTCTAATAGTTTTGATCTCCTCTGGGTTCAACTTCTTGGAAAGCTCTTCGGTAGTATAAATCCGCTTACTAGGATCATACTTCTCCTGGCCAAGGAGCTTTGGAACTGGAGCTTTTCCCTTCTTGGAGGGAGCAGGCACTAAAACGTGCTCCGACGCATCGTTGTCGTAGTACAAGGCATCATCATGTGCTCTATGCACGATATTGAACGTCTTGGCCGACTTTTTGTCGAATCTCCGTCTTGGTGGCATCTTTATTTTCGGATTACAGCTGGAGAGAAGGTGCTTCTAAGGTTTTTCACTATCAAAAACCTGCATAGAGCGGAGATGAGATGAGTGCAAAATTCGTGCATATACCAAAATATATAACCATAATGGTTTACGGGCTAGATAACTTAAAGATTATATGAAACTGTAGGCATAAAGAGAGCCATGGAGAAGAGTTATGAATGCAATGAGAGAAGCAGGAAAGTTTGTGGACGATTATAAATTTAGTGACGGTCAAAGAAAGTAAGCTAAATGAGTGTAGGCCTATGTAAAGTGAACCATATTACGGTTATGTTATAGAGCCAACACTTCATTGGCTCGAGGATAGAAGAATCTTTTGTTTAGCGCTATTGAGAATACTTGTATGCTGTCCATTGAATATAAATGTATGTCTAATTATCATGTCTTTCGTCGGATTCCTTCAAGATGAGGGCCCAATTGCTGGAGTAGACGCAGATGGCTTCGGTGGAAGTCAAGAAGATGACACCACAAATCAAACCCAACCATAGTCCCTTCAAGCCAAAGTCAAATTTAAACGCTAAAATATAGCCAAGGGGAAGAGCAACAACGTAATAAGAAATCAAATTCAATATAGACCCAATTCTTTGTCGTCCCTGGCTTCTCAAGATTCCAGCACCAAGTACATTAAAACTATCGACGATTTGGTTCAAGCCCACCAAAATTAATATCTGGTTACTGATATTGGTGACTTCGGGGGCCTCCGAGAATAAAGACGACCAGAAATGACGTCCAAAGAACACCACGGAGAAGTTGAATGTGGAAATGATAGCACCAGCAAGTATGGAGATACGAATGACCAATTTGGCGGCGCGAATGTTTCTCAGACCGACGAAATGGCCAATCCTGGTGGTGAACACTACAGCCACGGCGAAGGGAAGCTGGAAGGCCAAAGACCCAACGTTTGAGGCAATGGACTGAGCTGCAAGCGAGTTGGTACCGAAAGCAGCAGCCAAAATTGTCAAGATCTCAAAGGCAAGGTACTCGGCTTCGACCATCACTACTCCGGGAACAGCGAATCTGAGCATAGGCCCCCAGTTCTGCAATGCTTTACGGAGATCCAAGCCACCCCAGCACTTCTTCCCGTCTATGAAGTAGACATAGGCTGCAAGCGACAATGTGACGAACCAGTTGATAATAACCGAGCATAATGGGGCACCTTTGAACTTAAGGCCGTAAGTTGGGTGCCAAACAAGCAACCAATTCAACACGAAGTTCAATGGGGTTGCAACCACAAGAATATGGGTAGCAGCGTGGTAAATGTGCTGGGCTTGCAAGAACCGTTTGCCGGCCTCGAACAATAACAACGCCGGGGTGGAAGGGATCAAGATCCGGAGGTAGGTTTGGGCCATTTGCACCAATTCGGGGTCGGCCACCATATACAGCAAAATGGCACCGGAGTTCCACCAAACGAGGGTGAGGGGCATGGTGACAGCTAGCATGATAAGCGAGCATCTCTGGAAGTAGAGCCCGACGTTATGGTGATTCCCCTGGCCGTATGCTTGCGAGCAGAAGGTATCGAGACTGGTGGCCATTCCTTGGTAGATGGCCAAGGCGGTGATGTTGAAGGTGCAGAGGCCCAAAGTGGCCGCTGCCAACTCCTGCGAGCCCAATTGGCCAGAGGCATAGACCGAGGTGACGGAGAGGAGATATTGGAGTAAGAACGATATCACAAGGGGAACTGAGGATTCCACAATGTACTTGACTTCCTGCTTGGCAGTCACTGGTTCCTGTTCCAGCTCCAAGAGAAGTGGACGTTCCTCCGATGTCATAGCGAGAGATGGGTCAAAAAAAAGGTATGAACCAGAAAAAGAAGGTGGCAGGAGATAACGACAAGAAAAAGAAGATTGGATCTAATCGAGGACGATGAGATTTATTATCTTAGCGGATAAGAGATAACCGCTAAAATGCACGACCGACGCACATGACGATCAAAAAAAGAAATATAGGGTATTCTCCGGTTTGACGTGAAAACTGCGAAGGGAACTCAATGCGGTTTTGGCGGGGATCTCCAATTGTTCTGGCGACGACTGGGTGAAGTAGAAGGCTGGGTCGTGGTTCCGGAGGACGATGGAGTGGGCAGTGTGGAAAGCAGAGAGCTGAGGAACGGGATGTGAGAAGTCGAGGCGAATGACGTTGGGCTGGGGGTACTGGAGGGCGAAGGATATTCTGGAGCGGGAAGTGGGCCCAGAACTGGCCAGGGAAGTAGATGCGGGTCCAGATGCGGGTCCAGATGCGGGTGCAGATGTGGTTCCTGGACCCAGATTGGGCCCACTCTGCGGCCCACGCTCCGGCCCAAGCTCCGGCCCACGCTCCGGCCCAAGCTCCGGCCCACGCTCCGGCCCCGGCCCGATTTTCATCTCGCTGATTTCTTCAATCAACGGTTTCTTCCCTCCGCCACCGATGTTCATTAGATCAGGCAAATCCTCCCACCCATCTTCATCCGCGTCCTTCTTGTCCCCCCGCAACTCCTCAATGAGCCCCATGGCTTCGTTGGCTTTGAGCTCCAGCAATTTGCGCTGGAATCCATCCTCCGCCAACTCATCGCTCCGGATCTCTGTCTTTGACAACTCTCCCTTGCTGAGCATCTTCGGAATAGAGTACTCTCGCTCGAGAGTCATCTCGTACAACAACTCGATCGACTCCAAGCACCATTCGATCACAATTGACCGTAAGTCTGCGTTTGTCTGCACCCACCGGAAGCTCTGCTGGTTGACACAGCAGTCGTAGACGTACGACGGCTGGCCCTTTTTATCTTTATCCGACTTCTCCTGGCTGACTATAAGCGGGATTTCCCACTTGTTATCGATGATAAGCGGGAATACCACCGCCGGATCAAAGTCAATGGGAGGTTTGGGCACCTGGGCATCGTAGCAGACATTGATGAACACCTTGGTGTTGACACCATATTTGAACGGCTTTGACGAGTCCAAGATTCGGGTCTTCACCACGAACCCCGGCCGCGGGTCGAGCTGGATAGACGGTGTTTGGCTTACTGGGTCCATGCTGTGCAATGTGATCTGTCTTTGAATGGAAGAGGTGATTTTCGGTGTAGATTCAAATGTGAGATGACGAGAGCGCGGCAGAAAGGGCAGCAGAATGGGCCCAAAACTTGGGCCAGGCACAATGCTCGCTCCAGTTTCGGCCCAAGTGCGGCCAATGCTCGCTCCAATTTCGGCCCAAGCTTACAGCCTTGGCCGAATCCCCGGTCCGTTTCGCGCACCAGTACATCTCGCTCTTCTCTCTTTCACTGCTTCACTTCTCTTCAATAACCTCCAACTACCTCCCTCCACAGTGCTTTCCAGACTATTTAACGCCGCCAGAATGAACGTCCTTGTCTACTCCGGGCAGGGAGCCACCACAGAGAGCATCAAACACACCATTGAGTCGCTCCGGCTCCATCTCTCACCCTACTACGCTGTGGTGACAGTGTCGGAGTCGGCCCTACTAAATGACCCCTGGATGTTCAAAACAGCTTGTTTGGTGATACCCGGTGGGGCCGACTTGCCGTACTGTAAGGTTTTGAACGGACCAGGAAATGAAAGAATCAAACAATTTGTTCGAAAAGGAGGTAAATACATAGGCTTCTGTGCCGGTGCCTACTACGCTTCGTCCCGCTGTGAATTTGAAGTCGGCACCCCCATGGAGGTATCGGGCCCGAGAGAGCTTGGCTTTTATCCTGGTACCATCGCCGGAACTGCGTATTCTGGCTTTTTATACGAATCCCACCACGGAGCCAGAGCAACACCCTTGGCAGTAAATCTCCCTAATGTGTCCCCGGTAGTCTACAATTACTACAATGGAGGAGGAGTATTTCTCAATGCCGCCAAATTGAAGGGTGTTGAAGTGTTGGCCAGCTATACTGAACCGTTGGACGTTCAGACGTCCGGCAGCGATGACATGGCTGCAGCCGTGTACTGTAAAGTAGGAAAGGGAGACGTTTTGTTGACCGGGACCCATCCAGAGTTCGCTGCGTCGTTGATGAGACCTTCGGACGATGACTTGGTGTTCAAGTCGGTTGCTTCGGTGTTGCAGGACCCAGACACCGACCTCAACCGTAAACGATTTCTTCAAGGCTGTTTGAAGAAAATTGGCCTAAAAGTGAATGAAGATGCCGATGTTTCAATCCCAAAATTGACCCCGGTGTTTATCGGATCATTGCTTCCTGACAAAGCGACAGAGCTATTGGGCGAATTGAAGGAAAAGTTGGATTTTATTGGTAATACGGTGGAGGATAAGAACGACACTCTTGTGTTCCACGATGAGAGTGAAAATGATCATGAATATATCATCAGCTCTACTGCTGGTGAGGCCATCGAATTCGACAATCTTAATAGCATTCCCAAGCACTTCAAGGTGTTTTCAGGCACAAATTTGCCTGATCCTAACTCCACCCCCTACTTCAACATGTCTGACTACTTTACCCACCTACGCGAGCTTCGTACCAATCATACCTACAACAGTTTTGGGTTTGGGTCCATAATAGGCTACGGAGAAGTTGTTACCTCTACCAACACCCTTCTTGACCAGAACCCGGGGTGGTTGCAGCACCTCCCCACAGGCTTCGTCCTTACTGCTACCACTCAAGTAGCCGGTAGAGGTAGAGGAGGTAACGTTTGGATCAACCCCAAGGGAGTGATGGCGCTGTCTATTTTGTTCAAGGTGCCCAATAACACTCGCCAGAACTCGTCAATCGTCACCCTCCAGTACTTGTGTGGGCTAGCCATGATCGAGGCTATCTTGAGCTACGGTAGTACTTCTCCTGGTACTGGCGTTGGGTACGAAGACATGCCCATTAAGTTGAAGTGGCCCAACGATATCTACGCATTAAAGCCAGAGTATTACAACCAAATCTCCGATAAGGACATCACCAACAGCACCGTGGAAGGAGACGACGAGAAATACGCCAAAATCTCGGGAGCACTTATTAACTCCCAATTTATGAACAAGCAGTTCCATCTTGTATGGGGATGTGGAGTCAATGTTTCGAATAGTGCTCCCACCACGTCATTGAACATTGTTCTTGATAAGTTGAATGCTATCCGAGCAGCCAAAGGATTGGAGAAGCTTCCTCCGTACCGCCATGAGCTATTACTTGCAAAATTGATGTTTATTATGGATGAGTTTTATAGTGTATTTTCCCATTCAGGCCTCAAGCCATTCTTGCCTTTATACTATAAGAGATGGTTTCATTCTGATCAGACAGTGAAGGTGGACTCGGGAGATGGAAAGGCTGTGAGAACCTGCACGATCAAGGGAATTACCCCTGAATATGGACTTTTGATGGTTGAGGATGTCCGTAACCACGAGAAGTTGGAATTACAGCCTGATGGTAATTCTTTTGACATTTTTAAAGGGTTGGTATACAAAAAGACATAGGTATAAAAACATCACAGGCCTGTATTTCGCCAGGATCAATTCCAAATAGAACATAAGACGATTAAGTTAATACATAATTCACAGTAGCAGAACTGATATTGGGAGTACCACCAGATCTTAGACTCCTAGATATTGGGAAGTACCCGCAAGCTGTAGGCTATTATCGCCAGATATTGGAAGTACTGAACAAATCGTAGATTGTGGGTGAATAGTGGGAGTGTATTTCATGATTTGGCTGCAAATAGGACAGAAAAAACGTTAGCAACAGAGAATAATGCACACCCAAAAGAATACACAGAGAAAACACCATATTGAACCCGGAAATCGATGAGATCAGGCTTAGAAGGGGTTCGTACAATTTTGGAACTTTCTCCCTAACTAAACTTGGCTGAATCCCATTCTGTCCACTTGGATCCATTACTGCGTTGTCTTCCTGCTCCACATTTACTACTCTCTGCCGCCCATCTCTGTCCGATCTGCTTCCGACTTCCGCCTATTTTTTCTCGCTCTCTGCCCATCTCAGGCAGGCTCCGGCCTATTTTTCTGTTGGCCTGGCTCCGCTTATTTCTGAGCGCGCTCTGTTCTTAAGTAAACAAAAACAATTTCACTAATCCTCCTTTCACATCCCATCTCGTCACATGAAAGTCAACATATTAGAGTGGCAGGCGGTGTCAACATGGCACTGGAAGTTGACAGATGACAACGACGATGCCTCGGACTACGTTGACGAGCTCTGTGGGATTTGTCGTGTTTCGTTTGATGGTACTTGTCCCTCGTGTAAATACCCTGGTGATGAATGCCCTTTGGTGCTAGGAGGTGGGTGCACTCATAATTTCCATCTTCATTGTATTTTAAAGTGGTTGGAGCAGGATACTTCGAAGGGATTGTGTCCTATGTGTCGACAAACGTTTACACCCAAGACTGATGGAGCCATTGGAATCCCCGATTTGGCTGATTTACAAGCGCTCATCGATGGTCACAAGGTGATCCGAGAGAGAATGGTGAATGGGGAGTCCGAATTCGAGCAGTTTGATGAACAGGATCTAATGAGCCAATGAGAGAGTGAGAAGAGAACAGAATACTCCGCCAATTGAAAATATCAGAGCGTCGTCCGACGCCTGCGTGATTCTGACTAGTAAAGTGAATATAGGTCTAGCAGTCTACAGACTACACTGTTATCTATAGCAAATGTTATTCAAAACGTGAATTTGGGTCTTGGATCAAGCAGATTGATCCACTAGTTCATATTCTGCATTAGAGTCCTTCGTTTTCAACCCACTATTGTCTCTGATCCAAAAGAAGTAAAACACAAGAATCAGCAACTGAATGTTGACATCCTGTACCCAGAATATAGCTTGCTGTTGTCCATAGTTGAAAATCGCTTCGTCTTCTAAAATCTGCAATCGAGATTGTATTTCTGGCCAAGTATCCGTTTCCAGGGAAAAAACCATAGGTGAAGGATCTTTCTCTTTCGTAAGAGCATAAGCCACCTGGAATAGGACCGCACCGATTTCAATCAAAATTGCTGCCACGACTGTTATTGTGAATTTTTTCTTTGACTTCACGCCAATAACCTTTTTGGTTTCCAAGAAGGAATGGCATACAAAGGAGAACCAAATAATGGGGAATATTCCCATCAAAAACCGAGCAATATCTTGAATTGTATACAAGAAATTGTCATTAATATAGGGATTGAGTTTGGTTAAAGCATCGGGGAGATCACTAGCAAAATCATAGTTCAAGATGAGATCGATCAAGACATCCACCACCAATACACCGACGTTGACAGTTAATAGGGAATTGGCAAATTTCAGTAGACGCGAGGGGAAGGATTTCAGATATGTCAGACCCCGAAGGTAAACTACTCCATAGCCCATAGCAAATAGAAGTACCCAATAATCAACCAAAATGTACAATATTTTTCTGAGAAATAGGATGACAGTTTTGATGAGGAAATAGACCCCATCTAGGCGAGTTGGCTCGACTTTATTTTTGATTAACATCGAAACAAATTCCAATAGATTTAAACTGAAGAAGGGAAGGAAAACGTAGAAGATGATTGCTTTCGAAATCTCCGACAACTGGGACTTCTTTCTGTACTTGAAGGCGGCCAACAAGATCAATGCTGCTTCGATGAACAGGATTGTCATGGCCAATTTTGTTTGCTGCAAAACAACATACGAGGGATAGGAGAGATAGCCATAGGAGTTTTTGAATACTACGGGGATATTCAACCATTGGATTCCAAGCTTGCGTGGGGGTGAAATGAACACACAGTAAACGTCACTGGCAGACACTGGGAAATTTATGGGATTTGACGCAGACAAGTGGCCATTGAAGTATCTCAGCGAATCAATGGGCTCACCTTCGACATCGACGTTGAAGGTGCCGGTGGAGTTGTTGAAGTAGTGGGATAGAGCCAAGTCTTCATGGTCAAACTTGTAGTGTCTGTCGTAGGAATGCCAGGCCAAACCATTTGCGAGTTTCATGAGGTCCTGTCGGCGGATGATTAACGTGGGGATCTTATACTTTGCCAATTGGTCGGGAACTCTGATGTTTTCCTTCACGCTCAAGGAGCGAATGCTGACTTCGACAAATGCTTTGGTACCGGGCGCAGCGTACACGGGAGCACACACGCTTCCTCTGGAGTCATAGTTTAAGTATTCGATACCACGGTAGTTGGTTTCGGCAAGAATATAGGACAATTGGGCCAAAAACACCGCGAAGGCGATGAAAGTGGTTCTATTCATACTAACGGAAGAAAGGAACTCAAAAGGAACTCGAAAGAAACTCAAAAGGAACTAGAAGGGAACTCGAAAGGAACTCGAAAGAAAAGAAAAGAAAAGAAAGAAACTCGAAAGAAAAGAAACGAACTCGTAAAGAAAGGAAACGAACTCGTAAAGAAAGGAACAACAATTAAAAATGTAAGGAATTCACGCGTAGAAACCGTTTTCGCAGTCTCGTATGTACAAAAAAACATGGGACAATTCTTGGCCATCCGGGGCCGGACTCGGCTAGATTCTGCCAAATTTAGTCGGAGCCCGTCCAGTCGCAAACCCACTGTCTTCTAAACGGCGTGCCAACTGGCGGGCTTACAACCACTGGGCGGTAGCTGGCCCGTTTCGCTGGCTATGTTTTGCTGCAAAACCCCATATCTCCGCTCATAACAGCGATCACGGCGCCTAAAAAGTGTGCTCATAACTGCATCTTCAGCCTCTTCCCTCGGCGATCTACAGTCGCGCGCGCTGGCGTTGGGTACGAAGACATGCCCATTAAGTTGAAGTACTGTTATCTATAGCAAATATTATTCAAAACGTGAATGTGGATCTTGGATCAAGCAGATTGATCCACTAATTCATATTCTGCATTAGAGTCCTTCGTTTTCAACCCACTATTGTCTCTGATCCAAAAGAAGTAAAACACAAGAATCAGCAACTGAATGTTGACATCCTGTACCCAGAATATAGCTTGCTGTTGTCCATAGTTGAAAAACCTTTCGTCTTCTAAAGTCTGCAATCGATATTCTAATTCTTGCAAATTTTCCATTTCCATAGGTGAAGGAGATTTCTCTTTCTCTTTCGTAAGAGCATAAGTCACCTGGAATAGGACTGCACCGATTTCAATCAAAATTGCTGCCACGATTGTTGCTGTGAATTTCTTCTTTGACCTCAAGCCAATAATCTCTTTGGTTTCCAAGAAGGAATGGCATACAAAGGAGAACCAAACAAAGGGGAATATTCCCATCAAAAACCGAGCAATATCTTGAACTGGAGACAAGAAATTGTGATTATCATAGGTATTGAGTAAAGCATCGGGGAGATCACTCGCAAAATCATAGTTGAAGATGAGATGGATCAAGACTTCCACCACCAATACACCGACGTTGACAGTTAATAGGGAATTGGCAAATTTCAGTAGACGCGAGGGGAAGGATTTCAGATTTGTCAGACCCCGAAGGTAAACTACTCCATAGCCCATAGCAAATAGAAGTATCCAATAATCAACCAAAATGTACAATATTTTTCTGAGAAACAGGATGACAGTTTTGATGAGGAAATAGA
>JAJMOA010000038.1:6051-22367 GCA_030449045.1 Isabelozyma pseudorhagii
AAATTAAGGGACATTCAGGATAACATAAATGAACCAAGTTACCCACATAAAGACTTGAATTTGGAATTAGGATTTACTCACTGACGATAAAGAATATTCAACCCGGAGAAGAATACACATATATTCAAAATAACTCAATTAATCTTCAAAATCTTCAACCTACTTCGCTGAAGGAACTACAGCTTATATACTTTGACTACTTTGTGCAAAGCATCCACACAAAGTCAGGAATAAATGTCGCTGCCTAATACATTAATACCTTCCATGAATTTTCCAGGAGATGATAACGTTGGAATCCCCTTCAATGATCCTACCAAAGAAAACCTTATGTATTTCTCAGGAGAAGATAGCAACAAAATCACGTTCAAGTATCCTGTCTACAATCGTATTGATATAAATGAGGACTTCTTTATTGAAGCCTTAAGAGACCCAGAACGAAATGCAAGACTCTTCTTGGACGTTCACCTATTGAAGATTAAAGCCCCCTCCTCAGACAGCCCACCCTTCTCGGCTATAACCCCCTCCTCAGATAAACTAGTGTCCAAGAGTAATGCATCTGTGAACCTAGGGATGATTCATTCCCAATCGATTGTCGCCTATACTGGTCATGCATTGATATCTGCTGAATTTAACGAGATGACTACCGATGATTTTAAGAATACCTACCTAGCTCCACTTAATGAGGCTCTTAAACCACTCCCCCCTGATCCTCTTGATAAAGGCACCAGCTACCCATTGACCTCAAAACTTGCGGGTCGTTACTTATTTGCGTCCTATTTCTATGACTGGGGAAACGCACTGTCTGTGGAACATGTCATTGAGCGTTACTTTAATCAACAAATAGCTGGCCCACTTGAAAAACTATTCCAACACCTTTGTGATGAGAACCATCTTTTTGGCGACCCAGGGCCTGTAAGACCTCCATTGTCTCGAAAGGGTATGGTACAACCTGATATCATTCACATGACATCTAAGTCACGTAACAATTTTGCCGAGATTGTTTATGCGATAGGCGATTACAAGACGGAAAAATACAAAATGTCAGAGGGCTTTGACAAATTTAAAGCAGCTGTTCTGAGGCGAGGAAACCAAGACCTAACTACATTATTGGATCCGAATACTAAATTCTTTCCAGATAGAGAATGGATGCCTGAAGTATTATTTGCTTTGGTTCTACAAAAATATATCCACCAAGCTTTACTCTGTGGAACTGATAGGATTCTTCTTTCAGACCACCAATCATTCTCAGGGTTCTTCAGATATAAAATAGTAGATAACAAAATGACTATAGACTACTATGTCATTAACAATCCAGAAACCGTGGAGCACGGTATAACTTTGAGGTCGGCTATAGCAGGATTCTTTTATAATACTGATGCTGAAGCAAATGCTATAAAGAACAGATTGAAGGAAACTCTTGCTATAGCCAGGGAGACCGATGTAAGCAAAAGAGAGGATCCATTCTCTAACGTTCGTCCTAAGGGAGAAACTACCAGCAAATCTGTGAAAAGAAAGTTTCCAGGCTCCTTAGATCCTGTGGCAGAAAATGATACTGGTGAGAACATTGATGTCATCGATGGCAACACCTACTGTCGAGTTATATACGACTCTGCCAAAGTGTATCCTGATTTGGAACTCCCACCCACCGTTTTTGTCAAATTATATTATTATTCGAGTCGATTGTGGGAGGGAGATAATAGCTTGATGTATATCGAGATACCTGACAGGGACGGGTACTATAGCATGTTCTTCAATGAGCTTCTGATCAATGAAAGAATTGCTAAATCAGAATTTGCTTCGCATTTTCCAAAGCTCCTTAAGTCTGGCTATTGGAACGGCTATTTCGATCGTCCAATGCATATTTTTGAGTATTTAGGGAAGGAGGTGCCAGAAGAAAAATGGGATAAGCGAGAAGTGCACAGCGTTATTAGATCAAGGCTTGAAGAGCTTCATCTGTTGGGAATTGCACACAATGATGTGAGGATCCCAAACATTCATGTATCTGAGTCAGGTAAGATATCGTTGATAGATTTTGGGTTGTCAGACAGCTCAAATGATGAGGAACTTAAGAAGAAGGATTTACAAAAACTCGACAATATATTGGGAATGACTGGATCTAGTGGTAGTGATAGTCAAGAAAGTAAAAAATTGTCTATTGATAAAGCCGAGGTGCGTGGAAAATATGAAAGTGATGGAGATACCTCGTATGGAGACGAATCTGATGGTGATCGAAAAGTGACTTGATGTATAAGAAGAATCATTGCAAAGAGATAGCATCGTTAATTAATCTGAGGGTGCGGGCTTTTAAATGATGTAAAAATAGCTAAAATAGGTAAAATATAATGGTATTGCTATATACTCTTAGTGTAGAATCAAAAGACGAGAACACTACCGAAAGATCCAGAAGAGAAGATGCTCACTCAATTTGAGGGCCATTGTATGTAGTAAGTTGTAGAATTAATAGTTAGCCGGCTAGACTCATAGGGAAGGGCTGGCAAAATATCTTCAGTTGATATGAAAAGTAGCTGGAATTGTTAGTACATGAAGTAGGTAGTGTCTCACGACTTAAAACTAGGTAGGGCAGCTAGTAGATTAGCTATTTTCTATTGCACAAGAGAGTGAGTCAAAATCGCTTATGGAGATTTGAACCTGAAACTTGTGTTGATGCTCTGCCGAGTTTGTGTTTCGAGTTCTATCTGTCAATCTTCATCTCGCGCTGATTTGCCAATCTTGAAACTCTACTATATACTTCGGCGATAAGTCCCACAGAAATACTCGAGGCAAGTTACATACAGGATCTTTAGAAGAAGAAGCGCACGTAATTTCGTGAGCTATTTATAACAATCATTTGGAACTATTCATTAAATATGAAGCTAAATGTGAATCTCCACCCAATTGACGAAGAACTATCCTCAGCCAGGCGGATAGGCTGTATGATACTTCAAAGCTTAAACCGAGCTTTTCATAAAAAAAAGACCTATCTGATGAAATCTCTTAAGCTTGTTGATAATGCAGCATAACCGGTGGTATTTAATTCGAATATAGTACAAAGTCCGAGTCTGGCATCTAAAATATTTTGACGTTTTGAGAGACTGCGACCATAACATCGGCTTATAATTGAATTTGTTGTCTGAATGAGCTGTCCATGCGAAATGGCCATATCAGCAGTCAGTTCTACACATTCTCCGGTTTCTACTCCAGAGAGGAAAATTGACTTAGGTGTGGAATTCAAAGCTGTGAAACTATCTTTCAAAAGTTAAGTTAACTTCGTGTATACTTTGTGTGTTTTTGATGCTTCTCACCTGGCTGCACGGCACGAACGGGACTATTTTATAACCTAAAAGACTTACAGTACTATCAAAATACAATTATTTCCTTGACATCAGGCAAACTTAAAATAATATCTCAAAATATTAGCAGTTCGTAAATTTATTTAAAAAATGCAAACAAACTAACTAGCGGATTATTCAGAGGCTACGATTTGGAATTGGACTGAACGGGGGAGGGGGGGGTATGAAATGATATTTAAACGAGGTGCATTGCATATTTGTGCCAGTTTTGGATGCGATATTAATTTCTTTATGCTTCAAGTGTAAAGGCTTCACTCACCAACCCTCTTAATAGGGTAGCGAAAACTATTTTGACGCTAGGATCTTGCAGTTAAATAATGCATAAAAAATATCAGCATAGCCAGAGCCCTCCTTGCTTGCATTACAACTTTCCTATCTCCGTGGTATTTTGATTTCCTATGCATGAAATATGTTTGAAAGATTCTTATAAATATGGCTCTTATTCCCACCTTTTTCAAAAACTTGGTTACCATAAAGTTAATTCTAGATTGAATATAAAAATTGAGGGAATTGACAATGACGACAGACGTAGGTTGTGGTAATAGCACAATACATTATAGATTAGTTTCGCAAGATCAGAAATTTATCTGTGAAGGACAAACCCTATTTGTGGAAGTTACCAAAAAAATGGAATCCGGTGGTGTGAAGATTCATCCACGATTGAAATTTTTAATTATTTTCCTTTTATTCATAAACGCCGTATTCTCACAAGCAGTTGTCAAAATTCTGGACAACAATAACACCATAGATTGGGCCGCTGTCCAAGATTTTGATACTTTTCATTTCTTAGATAATAACACAATCGTTGAGATTGTTAGTGTTACTGAAAACCTGAGCAACAAAAGCACGTCAACTGGAGATTTATCAGCAAGAGCTAATTGTCCTAGTAGAGACATAAAGTATAAGCAATATCAATTGGTCCGTCATGGAACTTGGTGGTCTGCATGGGAGCGTACCTCTGGATACGGATATTGTGGTAGAGATTCAGGACAACTGAATACTTTAGACTTTTCAGTTAGTTGGACGATTGGTTATGGCATCTCTATAGATGCAGGAATAAGTTTTGCAAAGGTCGTTGAATTGATGTTGGGAGTCGGTATCTCAATTGAGAAGAGCATTTCCACGACGCAAGGAATGAGTTGTTCTTGCCAGGGAAATGAACCTACTTGTGTGTGGGAGCAAAGCGAATTGACATGGAGTGATACTCAAGTTCAAACTTGCGAGAGATTCGAAAATTGCGATGGCGGTTATGTTAATTGTGGAGCATGGCTGAAATACCAAAGGACGAATGCTCCTATTAAAAATGATTTGACGGCATTCAATTTTGGTTGCAGTACTGGTTCTGGGTGTTGATTATAAAACAGACTATGCTCCATTCATTTCGCCTAAGTGCTAGGGGTGTTATAAGAGATCAAGCTACCACATCACAGTACGTCAGGTTTTCTTGCGATGTGAAGTGTAATACTATCTAATTGTGTAGATTTTCCACGATATAGTAGAAGCCGAGTTTATATTTACATGTTCCAAATATACTATTCACAGGGCATGGGAGGTACGGATCTACTTTCACACCCATAACTCCACACACAATAATGGGAAAATCATGGGACTGGTACCATTCGAATAGCCCGAATTTATTACATATTTGGAATAAAACTATATTAATATGAAGACAAAAAAAGTCAAAAAAGTCAAGTTTTTTTTAGAATTTTGGAACAGATACTGACAAAATTAGAATTTCGAAATCTTTTACGCATTTTTTTTTGTTTTTATCATGAAAAGTTAACTTTTTGAAATAAACACCTTTTATTAACTATTTTTTTGAATGAAAAGAATACCCGAATATGCAGTTTTTTAGCAGCATTTCAATGAACATTTTTTTTTTTTTACAATTAGCATTATATATTTATTGTCAAAAAGTATACTCTATAGTGAAATAATAATGGGTAGGGCCGAGGACCGAACTGGGTCGGGAAAAATATAGAGACTTTCGGTTGCGGCCATATCTAATGGAAAACACCTCTTAGGACACCTGCGTTATCGTTTAACAGATGTGCCGCCCCAGCCAAACTCCCCACCTGACAATGTCTTCAACCCGGATCGCCCGAGGGCTTAATGCTAGACCGTGGACCGCGAGGTCCAGCTCCGCTCAATTGAATAGGTAAAAAAACTATAGAGGTAGTGGTATTTCACCGGCGCCGAAGCTCCCACTTATTTTACACCCTCCATGTCTTTTCACAAGGTAACATTTGCAGGAGGATAGCAATATACAATAGGACTTAGCTCAGTATTACTTGAATCAAGAGCAGACCAAGAAAAGATGTATATAGTGTGTTGTGTGTTTTTTTTTTTAATTAGTTATATAAGATAGTTCTTTATGTGTTGACTGCTTTATCAGCTCTTATACCTATTATAAGTTCAACCCAGAAGAAGATAAACCCAAATGTCAAAAATACACCAAACACACACCACAAAGTCAATGCAAGTAATACTCTGTTATGATTAGAGATATTTAGCCATTTAAAAGGCATGTCAAATTCAGTCGATTTAGATTTTAAAGCAGAATCAACTTCAGGTTCCGAGTTTAATGACATGGATAATATTTAATTGAATTGGTTAAAGTGAGTAATTGAAAGTTAAGAGAATATGAGATTTAGCAGTATAATTGTTAGACGTAATTCTTGCCAAAGAGCCAGGTTTTCACTTTGAGTCACGGAAAAAGGAGTTGCCCATGGGAAGTGCCATATGTGCAGTCGGTCCTGCGCATTCTCTCCAGAGAGGGAAATTAACCGAGATGCAGAATTCAGAGCTGCGAAACTGTCTACGCTGTAATTAGATTCAGCAGACAAGCAACACCGCAGATACTGCTCCAGTGAGATTCGTACCATCTCAATATGGAGAGAATATTGTCACAAATTGAAAGCTTCTAATCAGACCTCTAGTACCTCGTAAATTGCTAGAGTAAACCTACCAGTGACTTGTCTTATGACAACTACTGAGGATGTCATTAATGTGCCTACTAGATACAAACAGCCTTTGGACCATGCAAAATGGAATGACGCCTGTGATAAGGAAATGAAGGCTCTAGTTGACGACAAGACTTTAAAAATAGCCAAATGTCCAAAGGATAGAAGAATAATAGGATACAGGTGGATATTCGCCATTAAGTCCGATGGGACATATAAAGCCAGATAAGTAGCGCAAGGCTATACACAAGTTGAAGATATAGATTGTGGAGAAACTTCTGCTCCTGTTATTAGATATGACTCTATAAGAATGTCATTAGCTGTTGCAGCACCTGCTGCCACAGGACACAAATTAGATCCGTACCTCCAAATACTGAGTCATGTGATCCGGAAACCTACAGATCTAATGTTGGAATTTTGCCAAGATTTTTGCAAAATCCGAAAGAATTGCACTTGCAAGCTACCAAAAGAGTCATTCGATACCTAAGAGACACAAGCGACTGGAGTCTAGTCTACACTGGTAAATCTCATGAATTAGAATGTTTTTGTGATGCTGATTGGGCAAATGATAAAGCAGACTACAATTCGGTCACTGGTATAGTTTTCAAATACGGAGGAAGTGGTAATCAAAGAAACAGAAACAGCCAACACAAACATTATCAACTGCTGAAGCTGAGTATACAGCATTAGCTGAAGCAGCCGAAGACTGTCTTCGGATTAGAAACTTATTAGAAATGTTTAAAAATCAAGGTAGTATCAGACTAGCTCTGCACCCAGCAAATCATTGAAGAACTAAACATATGGAGGTCAAGAAACATTTTGTTCGCGATCTGTGGAAAGATAAAGTTTTTGACATCAAAGTATTTGCGTGCTGATGAGATGATCGCAGACATGTTTACAAAGGTTTTGGGTGGACAAAAATTCACATATTTTAGGAATAAACTTAAACCAAAGAGTTTGGATTAAGAGAGGATGTTGAAATATAGGTTTCAATAATCTATATGACACTTAAATCCTATTGTGCAGTCTCAGAAATAGAAGGTGCGTATTTCTGAGATTGCTGCAAAAATAATTTTATTCTGAAGTTTGTAGTCGCAAAATTTTTGAATAAGCTGTGACTTCCATTTCGTACGCAGTCAGGACTCAAGCTCTAACCCTAAGGGTGTGCCGGCTCGATGAGAACCGTGAATTACTCATCGAGATTGGTGAAAAGAGAAAATCTCCTTTTATATTTTATATCTTTATATTTTGTTGTTCTCAATTGACCAAGTAAATATGTGTTGGCATGGCAAGCTTTGAAGAATCTCAATATAATTTTGGCATCAAACGGAGAATTGAAACTAAAATCAATTGGTACCAAAGTTGTTGAGTTATTAAATACTTCAAATACCGATAAGAACAACATTCCAGCAATTGCCAAAGTTGTGGAAAAGAGTTTGGAAGCAGTTTTTCCGGATTTAGCTAAGGGTGAAGAGGAGTTCTTAGCCCTTTACGATCAATAGTTCGATATTTGTATCATTTAATAGATAATTAGAATCAAAAAGAATTTATAAAGCTGCAGAGCGTAGAAAACCCAGAACAATTTTTGCAGATGCAGCTGCGGTCATGATATTCGGAACAATCACGATCCAAGTCAAACAATAAAACAACTTCCGAACCCATCCATGCAGAACACTTCACCTAGGAACTTATCCAGCTGTCAACTTGGCTTCTAGCAACACTGCTAGCCAAATTGAGGGTTTGCACTCACATACGAAAGAAACTCACCGTATACCATAAAGCACTCACTAGCTGTATGGCAGCGAATATTATCGACAAAAGAGTGCTTCTCAACGATAAACTACTGATCAATGTAAGGATCATGCTAGTGATAAAGACCACCGAGAAGATGATTCTGGTTGACAGGAACAAATATGTCTGGAAGCCCTGTAGCACCCCGAAACTCACAAAGAAGAAGATGGAGCCCAAGGACCACAAAATGGCAAATTCACGTCGCTTCAGCGATAGTATGGGGAACAAGAATATACAGATGGTGTAGCAGCATATAGAGCAGGCAAATGTTAGAGCGAAGATAAGCATTCTGTTCCAAAGGGACATTTCAAAGTAGCCAGGCTCGGATGTGACGTAGTTTTCATCATCTTTGATGTACACCGAGTTGTTTTTGAATGGATTCAATTTTGCTAGTCTGGCCTGAAAGGTGTTGGAATTGGTGGGCACCAGCTCAGTGGCTGGCGGCATGCCGTCTTGTGATACGGGGAGGTAGTTGGAATTCTCGGATCTGAACGTTTTGAAGGAGTCCATTTCGGGTATTTGTTAGATGGCAATGGATAAAAAAGCACTAGCTTGTATACGGTACGGCTGCTGCTCCAAATATATTTGAGGAAAAACCGAGCCTCCCCTAGAAAAGAATCTACCTTCACAGGGCATGGGAGGTACGGATCTACTTTCACAGGGCATGGGAGGTACGGAGAACACTGGGGAGTGTTCATCAACAAATTCTACCAAGTGTTTCCCGATGTGAAAACCGGAAATTGAAACTGCCAATTGTCCGCCAAGCACTGACAAACACTCCATGATTCCGTAGGCAGAATTAGAATAGGTGTAGGCAGTCTTAGATAAAGTATTTGTAGCCTTCTGGAAAGCTTCTAGAATCATTGAAGAGAAGGATGAACACGTGCCGCAGAATCCCGTAGTGATTGCAATGTACAACGGAGCAGCTGCTTTGTTTTGGAAGTAACCTACCTTGAGAAGTTTTCGCCAAACTTTGGCGCTCTCAACGGCTAACCCCATTACGAAACAAGCCGTAAAATTGGCCCAAATCAATCCCCCTAGGTAGCTACCCAGGTAGGTTGTGAGGACAGTTAGCCCTTTTCTTACTAACACTCCCCATATGGCACCGTTTACAATGTTCAGTACAGTGAGAATGTCCTCATCGATATGAAACTTCCTTATGAGCACCGGGTACTCTTTTTCTTCTTGTCTATCGTCATAAAAGCCTTCAGGTAGTGATGCGGCTACTGATTCAGCTTCAAGCTGCTCCAATCGTGTAGCAATCTGCCGGAGTGAACTGGAGCTATCGCCAAATGACTCATTCGTTATTCCAGTTGCAGTGGTGTTATCACAGCCAACTGGTTCTGGTGTCATTGCATTGGAGGCGTCATTTTCATCAGCTAATTCTGCCATAATTTTACGGGTACGATCATTGTCACCGACTGGTTCTGTCGGTAGTTTATTGGGAGTAGAAGCTACCAATTTATATATCAAATTGCTTGTTTAGTTTGTTTTAGTTTGGATGCCATTTATTTTTCTGCGCGCAGTCCCTTTTAGGGAAGTTGAGCAACCCACGACATCTCTGCAAGTTGCAGTCAAGTTGCAGTCAAATTGCAATCAAGTTGCAGTCAAGTTGCAGACACTACCGGAAGCTTGCTGATCTTGAAAATATGAAACGATGATGATACTACATAGCTTTTCCTTTGGGACAAGACAAGTTGTTGATAAATGGACGATTGCCACTCAATGAGTGAATTAACAAGAAATTTTGTCATATTTGTCCACATGTGACCTGAGACAAACTACACAACTACTCTATACGGCACAGATGATGTATTCACGTCTCCTGATGTGTACTTAGTGGGTCCTTGTCCGGGTCGTGTAGCAACCATAAAATGTCATTATTAGATGCAGTGCGGCTGATTTATTATGTCGAGCCACAATAAGTTTCTAGCCATAAGTTGTTTCTTTACCTCTGTGCTGAGCGCTAGACCATTGGATATGGCAATTAAAAGTGTTGCCATTATTGGTGCGGGACCTTCTGGGCTCATTACCCTTGACGCCTTGATCAGAGAGAAAAAATTCGATGTGATTCGGTTGTTCGAAAGACGTGGTGAAGCTGGAGGTTGCTGGGTATTTGACAATTCACCTCCTGATCCTTTGGGAAACATTAGTGAATTGTCAGAAAGGACCGCTGTTAAACCCGAGCTGATACCAGAATCATTGCCAGCGTACGTGCCCAAATCTAACAGTCGACGTTTCAATGATTCTGGTTTATATCCATATTTGGAAACTAATGTCGAAGCCAAAGTCATGGAATATTCCCAAGAACCTTTTCCAGCCGTAGGATCAAAGCGCTCCATCGCCAAATACGGGGATAAAACTCCATTTAGGCATCATACCGTGGTGAAGAGTTGGCTACAGGGACTATACAAAACCAAGGGCTATGATGACCACTTAGTGTTTAATACTTCGGTGGAATTGGTTAAGAAAAATCAAGAGACTGGTAACTACACTTTAACTTTGAGACAGCTCGGTAAACGACTCGATTATATGTGGAACGAGACCTTCGATGCAGTGGTGGTTGCGACCGGGCACTACGATGTTCCTTACTTACCAAATATCGATGGACTACAGGAGTTCTCAGACAATCCTGAGACCATTGTTATCCACTCTAAAGGGTTCAGGTCAAGGGAGCATTTCAGAGATAAAAAGACTATTGTGGTGGGAGCATCGGTATCGGCGATGGATTCTATCCAAGATATACTAGATGTGGTTTCGCTGCCAGCAATTTCCTCTCGGAAAAAGTCATCTCGTCCCCACGTCTATTTTGGTGATGTTGCGTTCAAACATCCAAACATTGACTGTAGAAGTGAAATAGTAAAAATCGACAATGATACTAAAACAGTTTACTTTGACGACAACACATCCGTCTCAGGGGTCGACGCAATAATCTTCGGTACCGGTTTTACTTATAGTTATCCATTTTTGCCTGATTTAAATTTACAATACAACAGGGTTCATGGCTTGTACCAGCACATCTTCAAAATTGACGATCCTACATTAGCTTTCGTCGGTGCAATTCAAGCAGGATTGACTTTCAAAGTATTTGAATGGCAAGCAGTTTATGTGGCCCGGGTGTTCTCTGGAAGAGCCCTGCTTCCGGACATTAGCATTCAGAAGAAGTGGGAGACGGATAGAATTAACGAGAGAGGAAATGGGGCATTTTACACTGCGATACTCCCTCACTTTGAGCAATATTTTGAAACCATTCGTCGTGCAGCCGGAGATGGTGAAGGTATTGGGAGACAGCTACCAGTCTGGGATCCTTCGTGGGAACATGATTTTTGGAATGGACATCGCAGAAGGATGAACTACTGGGCAGAACACAACCATACAGATGAGTTTACGACTACAAGCTCTCAGATTAATTCTCAGGTCGGTATAGGGGAAGTTCTGACCCTGTTAGGATTGTATCAACTTAATAGCTAGAACTGCCACGAGGCTTAGAAGTACATATCCGAATGTTCGAGGCTTAAATGCAAATAAACTAGATTGTTGAAAATGACTTTTCTTGTAGGAAATCCTAAGGCCCCTGCTAATACTTTTTGTGATCGTTGCATCTCGTTGATATTAGACTTTTTAGTAAAGGCGTGTGATAGCAAACCTATCCAATGAGGGTGGGGGCGACAAATAACGACGGAAAATGTCTCGAAAAGCCATATGTAGAGCAGAATCTTATTTTTCGGGGAGAATTTTTCTAAGCTCGTATTCTCACGTAAAAGCACGAACTAAGTCTTTCTCGGCGCTATAACGAGTGCTGCCTCTTAGAGAGAGTTAGTTAGGCGTCCAAAAATACCAAACGTGTGATACAAAGGCACTGCTTTGGACGAATTCCAGAATCTTAATTTCCATCTGGATGCCCATATTGCCGCTTTACAAGATATTGGTTGGCTGACACTAAGTTTGATGCCTTATGGTATGATCATGAAAAAATTATTTATGTACCACTTACTAAATCTTGTGATCTACACTGTACTATTCCACCTCTAAAATGCCAAGGTTACGTCATTAGTGAGGCTTGAAACCCAAGAAGGGTATAAGGTTCTTGCAACTATAAGCGTATAAAATGAAGATCCCTGTAGAAGCTTCATGCCAGTTGACCTTCGGCTACGAGAGAAAGCTCCCCGACGGATTTATTGAAATAATTTGGGTTAAAAAAAAAATAGAGTAAGAGAGAAAGGAAACTATTCATACAACACAAGAGTTCAGAATTTTCTGCCTTTCACCCGAAGCCTCCTAGGCACTTTTATTCTCTTCACGCGCCCTGCTTAATTGTATGTAATCAATTCTCAATTAACTCCTCTACATAATGTAGGTTCTATGCCACAAGGAATAAAAAGAATACCCTGCGGCTGCACCACAGGTCATGCTTGGAATATGTGTGCCTGGAATTCATCCATTTATGTTATGTAATATACTTTGTTAGCTGCTCACATAAGCCATTAGCTACTGTTACATAGACTCTTATTTTATATATCGTAATATAAGAGACTAAGCATCAGAAAAGTGTAACATCCGCCTATCAGAGACTCGGTAGGGATGTTCTACAAAGCAAAAAAAAGTTCTATTTCGGGAAATCATAAGCATTTTTCCGACTATTTTTAAAATTACAGATAGGCTAATTGTTCTTGTCTTTGTTTATGCAATGTAATGCCTCATCTCCATACTTTATTTTTTCGAATTTAGTAGTTGTTTTTCCGCCATTTATATCGGAGATCGGACCTCAATGCTTTTCATGATGGGGAAAAATTGAAGAAAATCTCCCATAAGTAGTGTTGCTTCATCGTCCAGATGCAAAATAAAGATTCTGTCTTCTAATGCTCGATTTCAATATTAGTTCATTAATTATCAGAGGTTAAATCAACATATGATCTTAATTGAGATTTTATGCCTTTCCACAACACAAAAGTTTATTTGATACATTCAGATTTTGCATATACTGACAGCCCGAGTGCATGCTTGTGTTAGCTGAGGATGTTAAAAGGCTCTTTCTTATTCTTTACTCTATTTTTAATCAAGAGGCAAATGGCTCTCTGTATCCGTTCCTTGAGGTAAGTACTGATATACTGAACAGTGTCACCAATATATATAATTAGTGTTTTCCAGCCCCCGTAGTATGGGGTGGGAATTATAGCATCCGAGAATATCCAAATGCTCGTAATTTTCTGGTTATGTTTCCTTTTCTCTTTTACGAGAGCTGCAGAGGTCTCTGGGGTCTTTACCAAGATTGTCTCCCTCTATTGGTCTGGTGCTTCATCGTTTTCCAATCTCCCCCAGACCCCCAGTTGGATAGCAACAGTACAATGGTCTATTCAAGGTTCGCAGGTTTCTGCTGGGGATACTTTCCAGTTGACAATGCCCTGTGTGTTTAAGTTTACAACAAATTCTCAAACTCTTTCATTAAGCGTTAATGGAAACGTATACGCTACTTGTGACTTGGAGAATTCTGAGGCTATTACTACATATTCCCAAATACGGTGTACGGCGTCTCAATTAGTTACTCCAGATACTTCAGTTATTGGAACTGCGACATATTCCATCACTTTTAACCCCGGTGGATATGCTAATGAAGCTAATTTGCAGTGCGCTAGTTATTTTCAAGGAGGCACCAATACAATAGCTTGGAATAATGGGGCAAATGATATTACTACGACAGTATATTTCGATACAGGTGTCTCAAATAATGTCGATCCTGGCTCTATGGTCGTGACAAATCGTTTCCTTCCAACTTTTGGTAAGTTGGAGTCTACTCTCTTACCAGCAAATTGTCCAAATGGTTATGCTTCGGGTATATTAGGGATATCTCTAGCTAGTGGGGGGAAATTGGATTGTTCTTCTTACCAAGCAGCTATAACTGACCAATTAAATGATTGGTTCGCTCCAGAATCAATCACTCCTTTTTCGTTTTCTACCTCTTGTAGTGGGTCTAGTATATACATACGTTATAGCAATGTTCCCCAAGGGTACCGTCCATATCTCGGTATTTTGTTTACCCCAACCTCTATGAAGGTAGGTTCCACAGTGGTTATCGAGTACACCAATAGATTCCGTTGTGTTGGTTCACCATTTAACTCGGATAGGTCTCAGACAGTTACGTGGCTGACTTATTCAAATACAGACCCACTGTCTAATGGTAACGCTGTCGTTGTTTACACACAAACTTGGACTGGAGCAACTACATTAGTTACTACGCTCCCATATAACACCAATCCTGGTAATACGAAAACAATTGAAGTCAAAGTACCCATTCCGACCACAACTATAACCTCTACTTGGACTAATTCTATAACAAGTAGGACAACGGTAGGAGCTACAATAGGACAAACAGCAACAGTGATAGTGGAGGTTCCGATTCCTGTCACCACAATTGTCTCGACATGGGATAGGAGTAGCACCTCGACTACAACCTTGCCTTTTACTCTGGGTGGAACTAAGACTGTGGTCATAGAAGTACCCACTCCAGCCACTACACTTGTCTCTACTTGGGATAGAAGTGACACTTCATTGACAACCTTGCCTTTTACTCTGGGTGGAACTAAGACTGTGGTCATAGAAGTTCCGACTCCAACCACTACACTTATCTCGACATGGGATAGAAGTGACACTTCATTGACAACGCTACCATTCACTCTGGGTGGAACTAAGACTGTCGTCATAGAAGTTCCAACACCTGTTACCACTTTGACTTCGACTGGTGACTTCAATGAGACTACTACCACTACTCTACCTTTCATTCCTGGTGAAACTAAGACTGTTGTCATAGAAGTACCAACTCCACTTACCACTTTGACTTCAACTGGTGACTTCAATGAGACTACTACCACTACTCTTCCTTTCATTCCAGGTAATACGAAAACGGTTGTCGTAGATGTTCCAACTCCACTTACCACTTTGACTTCAACTGGTGACTTCAATGAAACTACTACCACTACTCTTCCATTCATTTCAGGTAATACGAAAACGGTTGTCGTAGATGTTCCAACACCTGTCACCACTTTGACTTCGACTGGTGACTTCAATGAGACTACTACCACTACTCTTCCTTTCATTCCTGGTGAGACCAAGACTGTTATCATAGAAGTTCCAACACCTGTTACCACTTTGACTTCAACTGGTGACTTCAATGAAACTACTACCACTACTCTTCCATTCATTCCAGGTAATACGAAAACGGTTGTCGTAGATGTTCCAACACCTGTCACCACTTTGACTTCAACTGGTGACTTCAATGAGACTACTACCACTACTCTTCCTTTCATTCCTGGTGAGACCAAGACTGTTATCATAGAAGTTCCAACACCTGTCACCACTTTGACTTCAACTGGTGACTTCAATGAAACTACTACCACTACTCTACCTTTCATTCCTGGTGAAACTAAGACTGTTATCATAGAAGTTCCAACACCTGTCACCACTTTGACTTCAACTGGTGACTTCAATGAAACTACTACCACTACTCTTCCATTCATTCCAGGTAATACGAAAACGGTTGTCGTAGATGTTCCAACTCCTGTCACCACTTTGACTTCAACTGGTGACTTTAATGAGACTACTACCACTACTCTTCCTTTCATTCCTGGTGAGACCAAGACTGTTATCATAGAAGTTCCAACTCCAGTGACCACTTTGACTTCAACTGGTGACTTCAATGAAACTACTACCACTACTCTTCCATTCATTCCAGGTAATACGAAAACGGTTGTCATAGATGTTCCAACACCTGTCACCACTTTGACTTCAACTGGTGACTTCAATGAAACTACTACCACTACTCTACCTTTCATTCCTGGTGAAACTAAGACTGTTGTCATAGAAGTACCAACTCCAGTGACCACTTTGACTTCAACTGGTGACTTCAATGAGACTACTACCACTACTCTACCTTTCATTCCTGGTGAAACCAAGACTGTTATCATAGAAGTTCCAACACCTGTCACCACTTTGACTTCGACTGGTGACTTCAATGAAACTACTACCACTACTCTTCCATTCATTCCAGGTAATACGAAAACGGTTGTCGTAGATGTTCCAACACCTGTCACCACTTTGACTTCAACTGGTGACTTCAATGAGACTACTACCACTACTCTTCCATTCATTCCAGGTAATACGAAAACGGTTGTCGTAGATGTTCCAACACCTGTCACCACTTTGACTTCGACTGGTG
>JAJMOA010000039.1:0-16209 GCA_030449045.1 Isabelozyma pseudorhagii
AAAAAAAAAAAAAAAAAAAAAAAATTGCGGACTACGATAATTATCAGAATTACGGATTATAATGTATATATAAGTTAGTATATAGCTATGACTTCTTTCTCACAGAAAGAAGAGGAGAGTTTGAATTCTTGTGAATTTTAGACATGTCATGGGCATCGAGACATGCTTGTCTGGACAAGAGAACCCTTTCGTGGGCTCTTTCCTTCATCTCACAGCTATAATCGTGAACAACGTCAAGCCATTCTTTCTCTCCCTTAGTGTACAAATCAAGCTGCTGGATAAACAGGTAAGCATCGAGGATTCCCACGTTGCAAGCTTCACCTCTATACATGGTCATAGCATGAGCGGCGTCACCGGCCAAGAGGACCCTACCATTCTTATTATCCCAATCAACCTTATCCCAGTCACACAATTTAATCTCAAGGAGCTCATCCGGGTTTGCTATTGCTCTCTTCACAAGCCAGGCCAAATCCTCGTTCAATCCGGCTGAATGAGATTTCATAGCTTGGGCCCTTTCCGAGTTGGTTGTAAATGGCTCGTCGTGAGCGGGCACTTTCCAACTCATATTTACCTGGGCATAATAAGTGTCATGTTGTTTGGTATAGTCAGGGGTAGCTAAGAGAGAGTACCAAAAGAAAGTTCCATTTTCAGGCACAGTTCCTTGAAACAATAGAGGGTCATATTTCAAACTAAGTCTATTATACTCTTCCTCGCTCATTTTCACTTTGGCACCGCAGAATCTGATTGGAAGTTGATATAAACCACCTTCTTCAGGATCAATTAACCTTCTAGTGGCAGAGTTTGAACCCTCACACCCAAATAGAAGATTTCCCTCGAAAACCTTACCATTTTCACAATGAACTCTGACGACATCATCATCTTGATACTCAATATTGGTCAATTTGCAGCCCCAATTAACATCAATGTCTCTCAATAAAATCCTCCGGATTTGTTCTCTTCTTACCCGCAATCTGGAAGCAGGGGGAATAGACACCACTGTTTCTCCAGTAGTGGCATTAATGTACTTAAATGTACCCCTATCATCGAGATGGAATCCGGGCCTGACTTGAGCTTCAAGGATCTCGTCTGCTTTATCTTTTGGGACAAGTGCCTGAAAATGTTCCAAAGCATAGTGAAGCGTTATAGCCCAGCCAGAGTTTTCTCTAAATAAAGCCGAAATGTCTCTGTCAAGCACAACGTATTCGATCCCCCGAGCCTTAAGAGCATTTGCTAACAATAGTCCTATAATACCAGCACCGGAAATAATCACCTTAAGTGGCTTGATCTGCTGAGTCATTTTGATAATGATGTTATCCACGCTATACTCCACCACGGTGGCGAGTTTATCAGTATATATACCTTGGTTGTCTCCACTCCATATGTCTCTCGTATTATTCTTTTTTTTTTTTTGTTCGTACTGTTTGTGTCTCGGGCTTTATTTCTTATCGCAATATTTGATACGGAGGCGGAAACGGAGAGTTTCGAGATTGCGACAACAGAAAAAACTCCCCGGCTTATCTCCTACAATTTTTCACCTCGGGGAGTTTTCCATTTACCGATAAGGCTACTAAAAAATACGACACAGAGTGCAAATGAATATAAATAAATGAAACCTTCCTATATCAAAGTGATTTATACTGCTTTTCATCATGACTCAAGGACACGAAGCAATCAACCCCATCCACCCATCATTGGTGGATAAATTGGACCCCGAGTTCGTGAAGTTGTACAACGAGCATGTTGCTAATACTCCCAATAAACCAATCGACTTATACAAATTGAGAAAAAACTATAGTAAGATCTATAGTTATGGTACCGCAGCCTACCCCGAAATAAAGAATGTGGAGGAGCTCACGTTCACATCCTTCGATGGAGTGGAGGTGAAGATCAGAATCTACAAGCCTAACGACACCAAAGCAGATGAACTACTTCCTGTTCACATTGACTTCCACGGAGGAGGTGGAGGATTGGGAGACTTAGAAACAGAAAAACACGTGTTGTGCCACTATGTGGAATTGTCCCGAATCGCTGTGGTGGATGTTGAATATCGATTAGTTCCAGACTTCCCATACCCTACATATATCAAAGACTGCTTCGAAGCTACCAAATTCGTCTATGAAAACGCTGAAAAATTGGGATTCAGCTCTAGCAGCATATCTATTGGTGGTGTTTCAGTAGGAGGAAACATTGCTTTCATTGTCTCCCATCTCTGCCGTGATGCCAAAATCCCATTGGTGTTGTGTGTTGCTGGAACCCCACAGGTGGATGACGTTGAGCCCTACACCTCGGCCCACGACTCCCCTTACAAATCATCGGTGGAGTTTGAGTTTGCACCTACCCTAAACTGGAGCCGGATCGTATTTTTTGACAAATTGAAATGGCAGTCATTGTCTAGCGACCCAGCCATCAGGGCAAAGGAGCTCAAGGAGATTGGATGGTTCAAGTCGATTTTGAATGCTCCTGATTTCACAAATTTGCCCAAGACGGTGGTAATAACTGCAGGATGCGATCCCATGAGAGACGAAGGAGAGGCATACGCCTGTAAGATGTTGCAACATGGTAACGAGGTGATCTTCAAAAGGTATCCAGGGGTTCCTCATCCATTTATGCACATGGATGCCACACTTTGGCAGGCATCTGACTATATCAAGTACACTGCATTTGAGTTGGCAGTGGCCCACAAGACTACTATCAAGCCATTCTGAGTGAGAAAATAAAAAAGGAGCAAAATTTACTGGACCATGTAGTTGTAATTACGTTCATAGACATGAATACAGCAGGGAAAACTTGTTGAAGAAAAAGAAAAAGAAAACGAAATAAGAATGTAGACATTTATACTGAATAAATTTGTAGATCGCACAAGTTAACCCTAAATCTTGTTGGAGAAGTTGCAAAAGCTAAAAATGCCCTTGCCAATTGACCTCGGATGAGTAAGAAGGGAAGGGCTGTTGGCCTAGGCCTTAACTACCTATAAGTGTGGTTTGTCTCCTGTCTTCCCGAACCTCTTTACAGTTAAAAGTTTAAAGTAGTAGCACAGCATTACTACCCTAAATACATCCACTAACGGATATTTACATACTTCTGTACTTTGAAAAACCTTTTCAGGTACTTGAGTACGACTTAGTTGGCTCTATCAAAAGAATATATTAAGTCTCGAATAATAGTATAAACTGTCACATAAAAGTATTTTTTATGTTTTTTGCATCCGAGAGAATCTAATTTCTATAAATATGCTTTTCCTCACCACGAAAGTTTTGCGACAATCGAATTAGGATATTTACGAGCACACATCTTTCTCAATTCATCATAAACGAGAATAACCAATCCAAATCCAACAGCAGTAAAATAGTACTCCACTGGAACTTGCCATGAACCCAAATTATTTTGGATAGCAGGAACGTAATTAATTATGAAAGTTACTGCAAAAGCAGCCGGCATGGCAATAAACATATAATAATTCTTGAATGGAGACATCTGGAAGATACTCAAGTGTCTTGTTCTTATGGAAAGAAGATTGAACATTTGCAGAACCACCAAATTGACAAAATAAATAGAAGAGGACATACTACTAACACGTTCATAGTTAGGTAAGTCACTGAATGAACCATATGAAAGAGCCAATTGACTGAACTGGATTCCATGTCTCTTGAAGTTTAAAAAAGCCACCAACATCGATGTGAAGGTGTCAAAGGTTCCAACGATAAAATAAGAGTGCAACAACAAGTTGAAATCCACTAGTCTTTCCTTTGAAATCACTCTGGGTCTCTTAAGCAAAAGATTTCTTTCCCCTTGTTCGTAAGCCAATGTGATGGCACCGAAACAATCCGTTAAACAAGAGATTATGATCATATTGAATGATGACAACACTTGGGGAAAACCAAAGATCACGTTAAAAAGAATTGGCCATATCTCAGAATAAGTACCCGCAGGTAACAAATAGGCCAAGGTCTTTTTCAAATTTTCGAACACTAATCTACCAAATTTCAAAGCTTCGACAATTGAATTAACGTTTTCCATCAAGATCAAATCACTAGCTTCTTTAGCAATGTCACACGCATCGCCCATTGAAACACCAATATCGGCCTCACGAAGGGAAGGAGCATCATTGATACCATCTCCAATCATTCCAACAACATGCTTACGTTTCTTGAATTGGGTAACAATCGTCAATTTTTGTTCTGGAGTCGTTCTAGCAAATACTATTTCAGTGTAGTTACATATTTGGTCCCATTGACATTCATTCAAATGATTTATATCAACACCAGACACAACCACTGCTCTATCAATTTCATTTTCGAAGTTAGGTAAATTTTTGTTAGGTACACAATATTGCTTGTCTAAGTCTTCAACGGTATCCACATTCTCGGTTGCTGATAATATACCACACATTCGTCCAATAGAAATTGCTGTTAATTCAAAGTCACCTGTTACGAGAACGATCTTGATTCCAGCTGTCTTAAGAGTCGATAAGGTTTCAACAATGCCATTTCTTGGAGGGTCACAAATGGCTAACATTCCGACAAATGTTAAGGAGGCTTCTTCTTCTGCCATTATATCAGTCAACTTTTCTATAGACTTCAAACCATCCTGTAAGAGTTCTTCACTGAAGTAAGTTTTGGGGATAACTCTGCTGGCCAATAAGATGACTCTACGAGCATTTTGAGACCATTGACGTTGTACTGCAGAAATATGACTTTTGGTGGAGGAACCCAATTTGATTCTGTTATTTCTTTCATCCAAGTAGCTGTTACATTTTTCCAAAAGAATATCTGGTGCTCCTTTAATGGCCATGAGATAGTTATCGTTTGCATCACCTTCTAGACCCAACTCACGCCAGCACTGCTCATCAGTTTCCATTAACTTCACCATGAATTTATTCTTGGAATTGAACGAAAGCTCGGTCTTGGTAGTCCATTTGCTTTTCAAATTATGTTGTTGAGCAAAAGTTTCGGCAAAATTTCTCACGGCCATATCAGTAGCATTACCCGATTGTTCATCAGTGCAAATGCCAGCAACCGAATAAAGAAATTCAGAATTGGTACCTTCAAGTGTTGATTCTTTTTCGACCTGATTTTCTTTACCACCAAAGAAGAAGTCGGTAACAAACATTTTATTTTCGGTAATGGTTCCTGTTTTATCTGAGCACAATACACTCATAGATCCTAAAGTTTCCACAACCGAAAGCGATTTGCAGAGAATTTTGTTTTTACGCATAGCGTTAGCAGTGATGATAAGACAAGTAGTCAAAGTAATTGGCAATCCCTCAGGAATGAATGCAACAGCAACCGAAACAATGTCAACGATTAAAGTCGGCACATTGATCCAATGTGGATAATCTTTTCTGAGCCAGGCAGCCCATAGGATAATCACCAAAACCATCAAAGTGAAGATGAAAGAACTCAATAAAAGCACGAATCGAAGTATTTCCTTCTGTATAGGAGATAATCCTGGAGAATTGTGGGATGATAACTTTGCAATTTGTCCAAATACAGTAGCATCACCGATTGACACCACAATCCCTGATCCTGATCCCGCGGAGCACGAAGTTCCTTGCATTGCAATACATGCGCTTTCCAAATAGTTTTTATTGTGAGTATCACAAGCTGAATGGGTAGGACATGGTTTAGACTCACCAGTTAAAATCGATTTATCAAATGATAAATCAGGAGTGTTCTCCAATACTCTCATGTCAGCAGGGACTTTGTCTCCGGATTTGAAGTGAACAATATCTCCGGGAACCAAATTTTTAGCTGGCAATTCCAAAACTTGGCCATCTCTGACCACCGAACAGGTCAATGGAATCATTTCATTAATTGATTCCATCACCCTAGAACTGGAGAAATCTTGCCAAAAGTTGAAAATAGCTTGAGCGAAGAACACTATGAGTAAAATAATCCCAAGAATTAAATTTGCAATTGCTGGTGGCTGTCCCAAAGGTTTCCAAGCGACGATACACAAGACACTGCCAACTAATAACAAAACCCCAAAACCTCCAAAGCAATACACCAAGATCTTTTTAAGTATATTAGAAGGAGGCTTTGATTGAATATTGAGACCATAAGTTTTGGCATTCTGATCTGCCAATTGTGTTTTCAACCCCAATTTAGCGTCAGAGGAGAAAGTGTTGATGATACTTTCGATAGAATCAATGTTCCAGGTATAGTCCACGAGAAGATTTTTTTCATTTTTTGTCTCCATGAACTCGGATTGTGAGATTTGATGTGAGATCGTCTTGTAGACCCCGGGCAAAGCATTTTCTGGAGCTGACTCCGGAATTGGGAAGATTAAGTTGGAAAGTCTCGATTGAGAATGAGACGATCCTTTTCTACTACGTCGTCCCAGGCTGCCTTGAGTTCTCTTTTTCTTGTCAGTGATATCAGTATCGGAGAATCTGATTCTACCTCTATCAAAATCGATAGCACTTTCTTCGTCGTCGCTCAAGTATTTCTTGGAATCTAAATCAATTGAACTCATACTTATTAATTTAGAATAGTAGAAAATAATATAATACCGTCCAAATATAAGCAAATTATATGGCAATATATATCTTATTCTACAGTGCCATTTTTTTTTTTATTTTCGATCAGCAGATACGGCGCTTCATCCATTTACAGAATACCAAGAAAGATTGTCTTTGTAATTGCCTCAAACGCATTCCAATCGATGAAAAGCTCTTATCTGAGGGAGTGAATACAATCAACCTCAATTGGCGAATGAAATAAATCCCTCTTGATGAAACATTGTTTTGACTATGAATGGTTGAGGGATTTTGCAATTTTTTTTGGTCAAATTGGGAAAGCTTTTTGACAGGTGCGAAAATATCGTATCCAAACAGCGAAAAAAAAAAAAAAGGCTTAGATGAGAAAATCGTTCGAAGGTTTTCATTTCTTTTTGTTTTGTTTAGGTCGAAGGCTCCATTCTAAGGTTTCTTGAATAGGATATCTAGGGACAATCTCAGTTGTTGGACAGTGACTCAGATGTATAGATAGCTCACGATGCCTTGGACAATTCCGTGCGGCTAAGTGCGCAACGAAAACGAGGAACCGAATTTCATATTTTACGGTAAGTGCTTACATTTGGAAAATAACCTTTGTATATTTTGTACTCAGATGTGAAGAATTGAAAGAACGAGTGGCCATGGTATCTCTATTGTGGTCCGAATTACGTCATCATAAAAAATTAGGACTTAACCCCAATTACCTGGACCGCATTGATGCCCTAACTTAACCCCAATGACCTGTACTGCATTGATGCCCTAAGATCTCACCACCTATGATTTTCTTTTTATCTCTATCTTGAATGTCCCAAAATGTATGCCCTCCATATCATTCGTTTAAAAATCGCTTAGAAAACCGCTTGGAGATCCTGCATGTAAGTGGCTGCAAATAACAACGCACCAGGAGAAACACTAGATGTGAAGAGCCTTAAGCAAAATCTTATGAGGCGTCAAAAAATCTAACACCTATATGCATCACGAAAAAGAGAAAACCGATTCTACTCCTGCTGGGGTTAGTGGTAGCTTTAAGATAAAAACTGGAACACCCTCGAAAAAAGTAGATGCGTACGACCAACTCCCTAAGTAGCAGCGATCAAACTGACGTAGACATGCTGAAGAGCATTTGCCCATGATCTACTTTCCAACAAGCAGCCAAGTTGACTGAATCATACAATAAAGCTTCCTTATTAGCAGTATAACATTGTGACATTTATGAACTCCTGAGTTCAGAAGTTTAAAATGAGGATTTAGGGATTGGTATCATGACTTGGATACTACACTACTAATTGAAAATGGAACTTCCTGCTTCAAAACGTTACAATAAGAGATGATAATTTGATAGGACTTCAACTTAGTAAGACATGCTTATCATCAGATGATCCATTTTTTTGTGTCTTCGGTTTTTTGACTTTTTCTCGAATGTTCTGATTATATCATCTGCAGAAAGAATTTTACGCGTATAGCATTACCAACTTAAATACTATATATCTATAAAGTCTATTTTTAAATCTCCAACCTTTTTTAGTCGTTACCTTTGCTGAAGAACAAACGTTTGACAGTGCGTATAAGGTTAAACACTAAAGAGTTACGAGTTACTGATACGTAACCCATTAAAATGATAGTTTGTTTCATGAACAAACTAATCAGTTAAAGCCGAAATTGCGCTTTATCATTCTCTCAAATATTTTCAGCTACTGAAGAGCAAAGCATCTTTCAACACTATCACTGTTATTACCCCACCAATGAGGCATAAGAATAGTAGTACCAGAATTGAAAATAATAAAAATTAACAAAACTGATAGATTATAGCCTGTATCAAGAGCAGCGGCGACTATATAATTATAATTCTTCCATAACGAGTGTCTATGGCGGAAGACCCAATACATGGTGACAGTACCACCAATGAATTGAGATAAATATCCAGTCGAAAGATTACCGTAAAAAGCTGACATTGTCGAGAAAAAGACAGTGGTGTTCCATAAGTTAAACTTTAATTTCGAGTTTGGGAAGCACCGATGCAAAGTATAAAGCAAGACAGGAGCAGCAACACCAACTAAGAAGCCATAAGGTAATGCGGGGTATTGAGAGAAAAGTCTTTTTGGGCCTAAAACCACGTACTGAACTGCATCAGTATAGTAACTACTTATAGTTTGACCCGTCCATTGTCCTAATGGATCATGCTTGGTTCCATCTAAATATTCCCTTTTATTTCTAAGCACATAAACCATGCATCCATAATTAATAGGCACAGAAATAATAATTCCAAATAATTGAGACATGAAAATCAACTTTGGACTCACTCCATTATAAAATCCGAACTTTTGATCAACAAGGAAGTATTGACAACGATACCATGTATCACCTGCAATACAGCCATATAGACTTGACGTCATACCGTTCCGATGAGAATGGGCAGCATTAATAACTGAACCCATAATAAGCTCATTAACTGTTCCGATAGCTAACTGAAAGTTAGAGAATGCATACAACCATGCCAAAGGGATAACAATCACTGCACCAAAACCCAAACCGAGAATAACAGCCCACCATGGGAGGGGAATAGCCCCAGTAGCAGTAACCGTGATGAGAATGATGAAAGAGGCAAAAAATAATACCACAAACCAAGAAACTGGCACCTCTTCATAACTAGATTGTAACTTGTTCAATCTATCGGTATATTGATCATGAATACTGGTGGATTTTATCCCTTGCTTCTTCCGTTCTCTTTGGGCCTGAAGATGTTTATGGACTTTTATAACCGTTCCCTTCAAACCCTCAAAACCGAACAAAATTGCCCAAACTACCCCAGAGGTGTAAGATGCATAATCAAAGAAAGTATTCCAAGCCCTTTGGGTCCCTATATGAACAGGACCATAAAATTCATAGGCAGTTTCATTGAATTGATGGTCAGCTGTCAATAAAGCCGCACCAGGGTATTTAGTTCCGTTTGATTGAAAAATGCTGTTAGACATCAACCCATACTCGAATGAACCCAAGTTACCCCATTTTGCTGCAGGAATTAAAACCCAAGCTCCGAAGACAAAGGCGACAAATTGAACAACTTGCACCCAATAAGGTGAAATCATAATGTTGGAGGTAATATTGGACCAATCAAGAGTTAAGTTCAAGAATCCCATACCACCCATACCCGAGCCAATGAAATTTGCCGTTTCATTTCTGGGAGCTACCCAGCATAAAAATGCAAGAGATGAAGTAAATGGGAAGATATACTCTGGGAAAAATTGCCAAATAGTCATACCGACTAAGGCACAGAAGAACACCGTTACTTGCCTTCTTCCCTTTTTTGAATCTTCGTCAGATCTCTTGAAACTTTGGCATAAAGCAGTTTGCATCAATGCTTGGGGCCACGTGAAGACAGGATCATAGATTAAAAAGTTTCTTGCTAAGGCAGCATATGAATAACCAACCCATACAATGGCCCACATGAAGAAAATAGCAGCGGCAGCATTAACTTTAGTGTCAAAGTAAAGTTCTCCCAATGAAAAAGAATTTGTAGCCAAACTACCAGTAGCTCCTGAACTTGCTGTTATAGTAATCAACACAGTCTCTTTAATAGACCAAGGACCAGGATTCAAGTCAAATCCATATTTTGTACCAAATAAGCTTATCCTTTTTTTTGGTAAGAGTCTAGCAAGCAATTTCCCAAGCCAATGGGAGCAAATTTGAACAAAAAAAATCGAGTATGCAGCAGAAGTGGTTCTGTAGGAGTTTAAGGTGCTGATGAAAGCACCAGGAGAAACAAAGATAATAGACAATATCACATATCGAAAGGTGAAGACTGGAATAGTGGGATCATCTTCCATTGAAACGATTTCACGTACAACCCTTGGCAACTCTGCGATATCTGGCTCAGTATCTTCAACCTCATCGCCAAGGTCATCCAGACTAGATTTGGCTTCCAAATCATTTTTCAACGTCGTTTCATTAATGACACTGTCCTTTATGACAGAAGAACTCTGGTCTTCAACGCTTTTTTTATCCTCCACCATGACCTAACGTATAAGTTCTTATTTTCTGTATTGTAGGAATCTCTCCATATTTGTACTAATAAATATTCAGCTGAGCAAGGAAATTTGCACCTGTTTCCGCGTGCGGCACGTCACCGACTTCGCAGCCACATTTGACGCAAGTCAAGAAGATCGGTAAGTGTCAGAGTAAAAATAAAGTGTCAGAAGAAAAAATAATTCTTTTCTTTATTTTGTTATTTTCGAAAAACAGACAGAAGCAGCAATATCACGAGTTGTATCAGGACTATGTTTAGCCTGTCGCCGTGTCGCGAAATAGAAGATGGATATATGAGTAGGACTTAAGTTGTCAACCTGCACGGCGTCAAAGCCACAGTAAAAAGAGCGTGCGGTCACATAATTAGTGGTGGTATATAATCAAACTAAAAGCCGTAGATTTTATTACTTCATCATATTGCCTTTTTTACTTTATTATTTCTGCTTACCTCTTGCCTCATTCTATCTTCTGTACATACAAAAGGGAGCTAATTCCCAAAAATTGCGGTCCTTTTAATAGTCATTCAATGGCTTAAATTGACATACCTGATTACTAAGGGTTGGTACTGCTGCAGAGCTACCATGAATTAGTAGAGGAGATCATTCAATATGTTATTGAAGAGATACGCAAAATTTTCCAGGAATCATAGGTAATCCACTTAATTTGAAGAATCATGACAATAGCAGTGGGAGGTGTCAGGTTCAAAGTAAGTACCAGAGGAAATTATTCTGTTGCTAGCGGCAAGTGTGTAGAGCTAGCTAACTACAATCAAGAAGATGTTAGTTATTCGAGCGAAGATCTTCACATCTTAAAAGAGGGGCTTTGCAATTAAAATTAGATGATGTGCCAGTAAATAAGTCTTCAGATATAATATCAAAAGCATCAAAAGGGTTACGGGATAGTGTGGTCGCTGGGACTGACAATTTGGTGACAAGTAGCAAATAATCCGGCATATTCTCCAGGTTCCTGTGAATGCATCTTTTTGAACATTGTAGCGAAACAATCTTTTATATATATGGGGCGAATTAATCTAAATGCTTTCTTCAGGACATAAGATCCTCGACTGAAAGTAGAATCTCGTGTTCTTTGTAGGCGTTCAGTTCATTATCAGACAAGGGGTTCTTGACGTCAGATGAATTTGGGGTAATCAAAAGTAATCGCTAATGGAAATAATTTGTCAAGCTTGATAATCAATGCTGGGGGCTAACTAAATACTTCAGTTGCATTGAGAGATGTATGGTGGGAGTATAAATGCAGTTCAGAGAGCATAATGAGACCGATGTTAATATACTTCCAAATCGGTATCAAGCTTGTTTTTCAAAAATTTATGTACAGGGTCCTTGAAGGAAGTGACAGTTAATGGAGGAAAGAAGGAAAGTCTTCACATTAGCGACGAAGTTCTTCTTTTGAAGAATGAATCTTTACCTCATCGCTAATTATAGTTTTCTTTGAAGAGAATTTGACGTTTGTATGTCTTAGAGATTATGAAGATCTAAGGCTCACTCTTTATTCTCCTACTTGCTCCTTCAATGTTGTGCAAATTTTTAAAAAAAAATTGAAAATTCTCAAAAAATACGTAAATTTTCTTAGTTAATTAGTTTCCACGATCATAATCGATTTTAAAAGAAGTTGGGATCTTGATATAATGGTTGTCCTATCTCTTAGAAATGTACTACAAAATTGATAAGTCTCTTTGATAATGTCGTTTGTATTTTCGTTCGTATTTTCGTTCGTATTTTCGTTCGTATTTGTTACTGTCAAATTCTTATGCGTTAAAAATAAATTTAATTTCACGTGAAAAATAATTGTTGGCGGAAACTTGCATAACCGAAGATCATTATACCAATAATAAAGAGCATGTCGGTTACCCGTCGGATGGATGTCTTGTCAAAATTTGGGTTCTCATAACAGCAGAATTCTGATAAGCTTCGCTTTTCTCAGTAGTTGAAAGAGTAGGAGAGAAGAAGTTTTGCATGCTTTTAGTTAGATGGGATCACTTCCCAAGAAGCAGCTTCTACGAGTAGATAAGACTTTTTCTATTGGTAGAAGTGAGGTTGAACAATAGCTACTTAATGAAGCTCACGCCAAGGTTGAGATACTCAAATCTACAGCAACCTCCCCTTTTCTAGTCCATCTTAGCTTGTCTTTCGTCATTAAATCTTCTGAAGTCACTACGACAACCAGTAAAGAGAAAATCAATAAGTAATGCGGAAAATGGAACGAAAAAGATATCATTGAAGATGTTATGGGCCATTCGATCCCCTAATCTATTGAAAAATCTGTGAAAATACATGTTGTGAGAGTCCTGTTTGATTATGAAATGCTTGTAGTCTGCAGCTCAAGTTATATGAAAAAAAGCCTTGTCCTTGAACTTGGCACTGGAAATTTATTGTGATATTGATTTTTGAAAAATTCATTAAAAACTTCGAGTTCATCTAAATTCACTTACAGGCTTCAAGACAGATTCTGTAAACATATCAAATATATCAATGATTATTTGATCACTTTTGTTACTTTTATTCATTGCCATTGCATTCACGATTGACAACTTCAACGTCATAGAGGAAACGTAACAGGACTATTAGAAGATACAAAAGCAGTAAAATCTTGTTTAAATCTGACATACAACAAGGCTAGGATTTGGCTCGAAGACGATGGTAAAGTAAACTTTCGTATCACGGGGTTGCCGGCAAAAGTGACAGACCAGCGTGAGATCACCAGAATAGAACAGGCAATTCACCAATGCTTAATTTCGACTAATACAAAGTTCACCGTGTTAATTTGGACTACTATTACGAACCAGATCAATATGAAGAATACTTTGTCAGTCGAGATGAATGGTCTCTTGTCGACATAGAAGGTAACATTCTAGTAGACGGAGAAGAAACACTGGAGGAAGTGGCAAGTGATGTCAAGAGACTAGGAGAAAAATGTCTTTTGAATCAAAATCAGCATGATAGTCAATATTTAATCCTAGAGTCTCTCATATATGAAGTAAAAGGTTATTTTGATAGCAATGCCAAGGTAGATATTTATGGAAATTCCGACAACTTGAATCAATACGTCTCACCAAAGCTAAATTGGTATCTTAAATTTATGTGTATCAAGAATTACTATGCTAATAATAACGGTATCAGCCGCCTCTACTAATTAACGGTATTAGCCGATGCTACTAATTAACTATATTAGCCGCTACTACTACCTCATTGCGTAATCCTTCGCGATTAGGGGAGCATATGAGGTGAAGTGCTTTTTTTTATTAATTCATTCACTCATTCACCAACCGGAGATCCGTTTCCTTGCTTCAATAAGATAATTGATTGATTAAATTACATAATTTTCCTCCACATTAGTAATTCTAATGAATGGAAAAGTTTCCGTATCGAGGATTGTTAACTCAAGGTTCCAGCCACATTTTGGCATTTTCGCAATAATTTGGTTGTAAAGCCACCACATTTTATCAGTGTGTGAGAAAGGAAATTAGCAGCGGTGCGCATGTTCCATATTTCTTGGCCAAGTAATTGCAAATGAGAATATTGGTTGCAACAATCAAAAAAAGATGAATATAATAAAATTTCGAAATGGATGTATATATAGGTTCATAGACACCACCTGAATTCAAGGGATTCAAATATTTGTCAAAGTCAAGCAAAGATGCCTAACAATCATATTGAGACGAAGAACTTTGAATCAGATGGAAATATCGAGATTGGTACTGACACCCAAGTTTCCAATGATACTTTACAAGAGGTCAAGAAGAATGATTACTTAACTAAAATCACCAGTAAGACATATGAATCTGATTCTTCTGAAGAATACAACAATAACCCTTTTGCCGACCCCGTGGTTGCTGCATACTATAGAAATGTGTATGAGAAGTCCAAATACGAGTGTCGTGCTGCATATGACCCTGAATTCGAATGGACAGAGGAAGAGGAAAGGAAATTAATTAGAAAATTGGACTGGAGAGTATCATTAAGTAGCTGTATTATGTTCATTGCTTTACAAGTTGATAGAGGTAATCTTGTTCAAGCTGCTTCGGACAATTTCTTAACAGATCTCAAATTAACTACCAATGATTATAACACAGGTAATACTGTTTTCTTGGTTTGTTTCTTATTGGCAGAAATCCCCTCCCAGTTAATTTCTAAGGCTTTGGGACCTGATGTTTTTATTCCATTCCAAATTTGCGCTTGGTCTATTGTTGCTATCACCCAAGCAGCTTTGAAGAACAAGGCTGGCTTCATAATTACTCGTGCTTTATTAGGAGCTCTTGAAGGTGGGTTCATTGCTGATTTGGTGTTATGGCTTTCCTATTTTTACAAAAGAAAGGAACTTCCACTTAGATTAGCTTACTTCTGGACCTCATTATCAGTATGCCAAATCTTAACTGGTCTTTTGGCGTTTGGTATTCTCCGAATGAGAGGTATTCATGGAATGGCAGGCTGGCGTTGGCTCTTTTTGATTGAAGGTTTGTTCACTCTAACCATTGGTATTGTTTCATACTTCTTTTTGATGGTACCTTCTGCATGTCAAACCCAAAAGCCCTGGAATAAGAAAGGCTGGTTTAACGATCGTGAGGTCAAAATTGTGGTGAATCGTGTCTTACGTGATGACCCAACCAAAGGAGACATGCACAATCGTCAAGCCTTGTCCGTGCGTCAAATTTGGAAATCATTACTGGACTATGATTTGTGGCCCCTCTACCTTTTGGGACTTATATTCAATATTCCTGTGAGTACTGCTGGTCCATACTTAACCTTGAATTTAAGACAATTGGGATTCTCAACGTTTGACACCAACTTATTAACTATTCCTTGTAACGTGATCCATATTATCTTCTTAATATTGATTACTTGGTTTTCTGAGGTAGTAAATGATAGATTATGGGTATCATTAGCCTTGCCTATATACTCAATCCCTTTATTAGCTGTGATGAGATGGTGGCCAGGAAGCATGGTGCAGCCATGGCCAACTTGGGTTGTTGCCACGTTATTCTTGGGAGGCCCCTATATCCATGCCATGAATGTCTCTCTCTGCTCACGAAATTCCGGTTCTGTTCGTTCAAGGTCTATTTCGGCTGCTGCCTACAACATGTTTGTCCAACTTGGTGGAATCGCCTCTAACAACATTTATCGTGAGGATGATAGACCCTTGTATCATAGAGGTAACATGCAATTGTTTGCCATTGCTGTTGCAACAATCCCAGTGATTGTTTTAAATAAACTTTATTACATTAGAAGAAACAAGCAAAAAGAAGCAAAATGGAATGCATTAAGTGCTGAAGAAAAAGAAGATTACATTAACAACACTAAGGATGAAGGCAACAAGAGATTAGACTTCAGGTTCGATCACTAAATGGCAAATGTGTTAGTATCTCAGAATAACCAATAGTTGTTCTGATTATTATTCTTATAATTCATTTTTTAATTCGTGAAAGTTTTATAGAGCTATTATAAATTTTGTTTTTAAAAAATAGGTTGTATTGTCAAATCTACTTTCACAGGGCATGGGAGGTACGGATCTACTTTCACAGGGCATGGGAGGTACGGATCTACTTTCACAGGGCATGGGAGGTACGGATCTACTTTCACAGGGCATGGGAGGTACGGATCTACTTTCACAGGGCATGGGAGGTACGGATCTACTTTCACAGGGCATGGGAGGTACGGATCTACTTTCACAGGGCA
>JAJMOA010000040.1:0-15351 GCA_030449045.1 Isabelozyma pseudorhagii
AAGAGCAACCACGATGGCATCTTGAACTATGATGTTCAATAATTCAGACTAATTAAGGTCAACTTCCGCGATGCAACTAGAAAGTTGAGATTGATATCATACAAATTTGTCTCAGAATTTCTATTGTCAAAATCAAACTTTTTTTTTTTTTCTCTTTTTTTTTTTTTTTTCATTCCCTGACTCTGACTCTGGGCATGAAAATTTTTTTTTTGTAGTGTTGGTTCTTTTCTAATATACTTCTTCTCTACATTGAAAGTGTAAACAATCGCAATGGCTCAAGAATTAACTCACCCTTCCATCAAAGACGGATGGTTCGCCGAAATCTCTAACACCATGTGGCCAGGACAAGCCATGTCGTTGAAGGTTGAAAAAGTCTTGCACGTTGAAAAATCCAAGTACCAAGACGTTTTAGTTTTTAAATCGGAAACTTATGGTAATGTTTTGGTTTTAGATAACTGTATTCAAGTTACTGAACGTGACGAATTCTCCTACCAGGAAATGATTGCTCACTTGGCCCTCAACTCTCACCCTAACCCTAAGAGAGCTTTGGTTGTTGGAGGAGGTGACGGTGGTGTTTTAAGAGAAATCTTAAAGCACGAGTCAATTGAAGAAGCTTGGTTATGTGACATTGACGAAACTGTTATTGAAGTTTCCAAAAAGTACTTGCCAGAAATGTCCAAGTCTTACAAGGACCCAAGAACTAAAATCCATATTGGAGATGGGTTCAAATTCTTAGCTGAGTACAAAAACCAATTTGATGTTATCATCACCGACTCTTCTGACCCAGAAGGTCCGGCCGAATCTTTATTCCAAAAGCCATACTTTGAATTGTTGAGAGATGCTTTAACTGAAAAGGGTGTTATCACCACTCAGGCAGAAAACATTTGGTTGCACATGGACATTATCTCTCAATTGAAGAAAGACTGTAAAGACGTTTTTCCTGTGGCCGAATATGGTTACACTATGATTCCAACCTATCCATCCGGTTCTATTGGTTTCATGGTTTGCTCCAAAGACAAAAACTGTGATGTCACCAAGCCAGTTAGATTCGACTGGGATGATAAATTTGTCAAGGAAAACTTGAGATACTATAACAAAAAGATTCATGAAGCCTGTTTTGTTTTGCCAACCTGGGCTGATGAAATCTTAAATAACTGACATTCATAAAATCATTATATTCTTATGATGTGATGAATTTATGATATTTATATAGAAAAAATAAATGATGTTAGTTAATTGCTGCGAAATTTTGACGAAAAAATGAAAAACGTGAAAAAATGAAAAAGCGTAGAATCGAAACTGGAAGAACACCCACTTTTAGCAAATTACTCTTGCATGTATCTAAAGTAAAGCAGAGAAACCTCATTCAGGATTATAGATTGTTTACATAGCTTTGCGGATTAATAAGGACCCAATTGCCGTTCTATACCGGGACATTATTTATTATTCTATATACAAAGTCGAGATACCATTAGTAGTAGTTACCGTACTCGTTCAAGGTGAATTCCGAGGTATGATTATTATCATTAGGCTTTATTGGAATTGCTAGAGGATCGAAGGATCCCAATTGGTGCAAATTTTTGGGGTTAATTCTATATTTATTAATCACCACCAAATTGTAAAGTTGATTATCGAAGCGATAAAACTCAGTGATCGGATTACTTAGTCCTAGACTATAAGTTTTAAACCACTCGATATAATCGACCCAAACATTAATTTCATTCATAAATTGTAGTCTAGTGATAAGACATAAGCAGGAGAACACGAATAAGATTCGAAGGGCAAACAAATTTTTTGATTGAAGTAAATGATGTATTCGATCATCAACCAACCATATACGTTTAAATAATGGCACAGGAGACATGCTTTCGATGGAAATTTGCATGGAGGCCTCAAGAAATTGAATTGCGTCTTTGAGGGCATCGAACACCTCGGTCGAGTAATCGGGCTTGATAGACATAAGTTGGGACTGGAGTTGAGTAACTATGGGATACGACACCGGTTGCAGAGCATGGTTGTGGACGATTTCGGGACAAACCAATTGGTATAAGTTGGTGTAGCTGGTGGTGTTAGCACCCATGGCTGCGAACACCAAGATCTCTTGCGGGCTGAGAGTCAATTGTTTTTTGTCGCGTGCTGCGACATTACCATCAGATGATGCACCTGCCGGAGGAGGAGACATTCGTTCGTTGAATAGAGTGTTGGACTCATCGATGGATTGTTTGATATACTTGGCTACTCGTAGGTAGGTGTTGATATTATCACGATGGCCGACATCGTCTATATCTTCCTTCAACTGTTTTTGTATGTCCACTGATGTCGGTGCGTTGAGTTTTTGTAAGGATTTGAGAAAGGTGTTGAGTGAGGTGATGAACCGCTCCAAAACATCGGAGGTTAGGATTTGATCAGGATCTTCTGTGGCGTTGATGGGTAAGGGAGATGTGCAAATAGAGCGGATGCTAGGAGATTCGATTTCAGAGTCACATACCGGTTCACTGATGCTCTCGATTTTCGGCATCAAGTGAAGGTTAGTTATCTGATTAACAAATATGGAGGAGTTCATCTCATATCGATACTATTTAGTCAGTAATATAATAAAAATGAGTCAAGACATAAAAAATTTTTAATGCATACGTTCATTGCATGTGGAGGGGGGGCAACAGCCTTTTAACCTGCGCTAAGCGGAGAACACCTAACTCGGTATACAGATACGAAGAGGAGTCAGGAGGGGAATACCGCCGTGGAAAAAAAAACTTTATATCAAGTTTGTACTTCGCCAAAACGAAGAGGGTGGGTCCCGGCTACTTATATGGAAAACCCCCTAGAAAAAAAAAATACATTAAATTAATGGCATATCTTTAATATCGATCGATTTAGGCTTTCTCTCTTATTGTACGTAAAACGCCGACGTCTGCACGGTGTTTAAGTCACACTGGAGGCCCAAAATATCGGCCTCATATTTGCATACTGTACTACAACCGTTTGCCGGGGATAAGGTATTCTTAATCCATCCACTTCGGGGTTTGGATCGCGATTTTTCCGATCAACACCAGTTCTGGCGGGGGAGTGATACGATGGTTGGCGCCAGACGGTATCGTTGTGACTACACTCCATTAGGTAATTGAGTCCCGAGGAGGGGAAGTTCAGACAGCAACACAGGGGTTTGCACTTGTATTGGTAGATTAACTGTCATGTTTTGCAACAGCTGACATAAGCTGGCGACATTTCCCCCTCTACCTGCATAAACCCAAATGCCATCGCTAGTACTTCTTTGCTCATCACCATGTCAGCGGCAAGAGGGAACCTCACCGAGGAGCAACGCCGGAGAATCGTATGTATAGAGGACGTCCGTTCGTTTGTATCGCGTACTAACATCAGCAGGAAGCAAATCGTCAGCGGGCGTTGGAAAGGCTACGAGCAAAGAATGGAGACGTGACTGGAGCACACCCTAGGAATACAGACGTGGCTGGGACACATTCTAGAGTTGAACCCGGGCCTACCGCAGCTCCCACCACCTCGTTCAATCAAATTAGGTTAGGTGATAGCAAGACGATCCCAGACTTACCTAAAGTTCATCTAACACCGGAGCAACGGCAGAAAATCGAGCAAAACCGGCTAAGAGCCATCGAAATCCAGAAAGAACGGCAAAGGAACCGCCGTGATGGATCATCTACTGAAGGCCCTGTCAGCGTAGTCATAGAACGAGATATCAAACGGCAGAAACTTCAGCAAGAACTTAAGTCCAAATACCAACCACCCTCAATTAATAAGGCAGACTATATAGAGTATGATTTCTCCACAATGAAAGACTCCAAAGGTGGGTTTATCAACGTCGATGAACCCACAAATGAAGACGCCGCCACTCTAGAGCAATGGAAAGAAGCTCAAACACAAGTCGTTAGTGATCCCGCTCCCCCGATCGATATCGAATCCGCTCCTAAATGCTTTGAATGCAACTCGATTGATATTAATTTCAATTTCTACGAAAACTTCCGTAAGGTCAGAGTGTGCAAAAAGTGTATCAAGGAAAAACCGGAAAAATATTCCCTCCTAACGAAAACAGAGTGTCGGGAAGATTATTTATTGACCGATCCTGAGTTAAGAGATGTTACATTATTACCTCGTATCGAGAAACCAAACCCCCATGGATACTCACGAATGCAGCTATTCCTTCGGTTTCAAGTAGAAGAATTCGCATGGAAGAAATGGGGGTCTCCACAAGGTTTGGATGAGGAATGGGAGAAGCGTGAGGAGCAGCGGATCAAACGCCGAGATAAGAAATATAATGATAAACTAAAGGAGATGAGGAAGAAAACTAGAGCGGAAGAGTACACACGAAAGCTACGAAACGGCCAAGACTTGGGCGAACGACACGTCCATGATTGGTCGGCTCCGTTGGCTATACCAGGAGAGTTGAAAATGGTCAAGAGACGCTGTATAGACTGTGGAGTAGAAACAGAAGAAGTGATTATCTAAGACATTGAGAGGTACGGATGTATTATAGTGCTGAGGTACAGGCTTTTCCGCACGCATTTGCCATCCACCCGTGCACCTCTGTATGGAAGCTCATGGAAGGTTTTCCAGACTTCTTGCAAACTGCATAGTTTTTTTTCGATTCGGTTCGACGAAATTTGCAGCTCGCGGTATATAACCTTGACCATTTCGTCTTTGTTCTTTCTACTAAACTTCTTCCACATAGATTTTTATTAACTTGATATCACCAAAATGTCAGACGCCAAGGTTGAAACTCATGAATTTACCGCTGAGATCTCTCAGTTGATGTCCTTGATCATCAACACGGTTTATTCTAATAAGGAAATTTTCTTAAGAGAATTAATCTCTAATGCTTCCGATGCTATAGACAAAATCAGATACGAAGCCTTATCTGATCCAGCCAAATTGGAATCCGAACCAGAATTGTTCATCAGAATTACTCCAAAACCAGATCAGAAAGTTTTGGAAATTAGAGATTCCGGTATTGGTATGACTAAATCTGACTTAGTCAACAACTTAGGTATCATTGCTAAATCTGGTACCAAGGCTTTCATGGAAGCTTTATCTGCTGGTGCCGATGTTTCTATGATTGGTCAATTCGGGGTTGGTTTCTACTCCCTTTTCTTGGTTGCTGATCACGTTCAAGTCATCTCCAAGCACAATGATGATGAACAATACATTTGGGAATCTAACGCTGGTGGTAAGTTCACCATCACTTTAGATGAAACCAACGAAAGAATTGGTCGTGGTACTATCTTAAGATTGTTCTTGAAAGAAGATCAATTGGAATACTTGGAAGAAAAGAGAATTAAGGAAGTTGTCAAGAGACACTCTGAATTCGTTTCTTACCCAATCCAATTAGTCGTCACTAAAGAAGTTGAAAAGGAAGTTCCAGTCGAAGAAGAAGAATCCGAAAAGAAGGATGAATCAGAAGAAGGTGATGACAAAAAACCAAAATTAGAAGAAGTTGAAGATGAAGATAAGAAGGAAGATAAGAAGGAAGAAAAGACCAAAAAGGTTACCGAAAAAGTTACTGAAACTGAAGAATTGAACAAAACTAAACCTTTGTGGACCAGAAATCCATCTGACGTTAAAAAGGAAGAATACAATTCTTTCTACAAATCTATCTCTAATGATTGGGAAGATCCATTGGCCGTTAAACACTTCTCTGTTGAAGGTCAATTAGAATTCAGAGCCATTTTATTCGTTCCAAAGAGAGCTCCATTCGATGCCTTTGAATCCAAAAAGAAGAAGAATAACATCAAATTATACGTTCGTCGTGTTTTCATCACTGATGATGCTGAAGAATTGATTCCTGAATGGTTATCGTTCATTAAGGGGGTTGTCGATTCTGAAGATTTACCTTTGAACTTATCAAGAGAATTGTTACAACAAAACAAGATCTTGAAGGTGATCAAGAAAAACATTGTCAAGAAATTAATTGAAACATTCAATGAAATTGCTGAAGACAGTGAACAATTTGAAAAATTCTACTCCGCATTTTCCAAGAACATCAAATTAGGTATTCATGAAGACCAACAAAACAGAAATGCTTTGTCTAAGTTATTGAGATACTACTCCACCAAATCTACCGAAGAATACACTTCCTTGTCTGACTACGTTACCCGTATGCCAGAACACCAAAAGAACATTTACTACATTACTGGTGAATCTATTAAAGCTGTTGAAAAGTCTCCATTCTTGGATGCTTTGAAAGCTAAGAACTTCGAAGTGTTATTCTTGGTTGACCCAATTGATGAGTATGCTATGACTCAATTGAAAGAATTCGAAGACAAGAAATTAGTTGATATTACCAAAGATTTCGACTTGGAAGAATCTGAAGAAGAAAAGGAACAAAGAGAAAAAGAAATTGCTGAATTCGAACCATTAACCAAAGCTTTGAAAGATATCTTAGGAGATCAAGTTGAAAAAGTTGTTGTTTCTCACAAATTAGTTGATGCCCCAGCTGCTATCAGAACTGGTCAATTCGGTTGGTCTGCTAATATGGAAAGAATCATGAAAGCTCAAGCTTTAAGAGACACCACCATGTCCTCGTACATGTCATCTAAGAAGACTTTCGAAATCTCTCCAAGATCATCCATTATCAAGGAGTTGAAGAAAAAAGTTGAAGCTGATGGTGCCGAAGATAAGACCGTTAAAGATTTGACCAACTTATTATACGAAACCGCTTTACTTACTTCTGGATTCACTTTAGATGAACCATCTTCTTTCGCTGGTAGAATCAACAGATTGATCTCTTTAGGTTTAAACATTGAAGAAGACGAGGAAGTTGAAGCTGAAGTTGGTACTTCAACTACTTCCACTGAAGAACCAGCTACTGAATCTACTATGGAAGAAGTTGATTAAATGATGCCACGTCTTCAATTACTTATTTCTTCTAGTTAATTAGTTTGGTTAATTGTTAATTTAGTTCTTTAGTTCCATATGGAATAGAAGGTAATCAAAAGATCAAATGGTATTATGCTATGTAGTAGAAAATTTCTTGTTAATATTGTTAAAATTTCTTAAAATATATATCAGTTTACGATACGACAAAAAAGAGGTAGCCTTCCATGAAGTTTAGCACACGAGTTAGAAGGTAGGAACAACATCAATTGTAAATACGGTGTATCACAATTGAGATATTCTTTCATCGGCTTTATAAGATACTTGACCTATATGAGGCTAATTTAATTTGGTGTACGGATTGTCTGGCTAGACCGAAATCGAATTTTTCACTTCCAAATGTTCATATAATTCATAAAGTACAAATTGTTGTCACCAGTCATAGTTGTAATACCGTGAGAAATGGTATTTAGGACGGCTAGAGGACCCATACTACCGCATTTAAGATACCATTCCCAAAAAGTCGCCCAAACGAAATATTTAGCCCCAGCATCAGATCAGTTTAAAGATGAATTCAAGGCTACTATGGCACGTATCAGCTCCCAGGCAATGATTCTCACTGCTGGAGTCAAGGGATTCACCACCAATGACACATCTATGCTATCCAACACTGCCTTGAGCAAACTACATGGAATGACTTTATCATCAGTATGCTCGCTATCAGTGTATCCCAACCCATTATTACAGTTTAATCTTCATTTACCTTCATATACTTCACAAACTATACAAGAAAACGGATCGGGATATCTCGCTCTCCATCTTCTCCCGCCAACGTCGAAATCGGTGACGTTGAGCAGGATTTTTGCTAGTGGTATAAAGAGAGACCCTAAGCATTTTGAGTCTACCGGTGATGATGGTTCCGTATTCCATGAAATGACTACCCCTTTCAAGCAAATTTCCAATGATGATTATAAGATTTTCGATATTGATGGAGAACATAAAATTCCAATTCTAAAAGAGCTGGAAAGAATATTTATTTGCAGCAGAAAAGAGGTTTTCGAGATCGATAACCATGAAATATGGGTGGTCAATGTATTGCAAATATTGAAGCCAAACGAGAACTACTTAACGGAAAAGTCAAAGACTGGTGGGCTACTCTATTATAAGAGAGGATTTCATAAGGTGGGAGCTTCATTAAGCGAATAACCACACTATGAAAATAGGGGATATTGTTGCTTTTCATTTCTTAATAGAACGCCACATACATCTGATAACGATATCCAATTTAAAACCAATTGAGTCTTTGCAAGACAATGGTGAAGACCATTGTACAGCATACAACAAAAGAAGCGAATAACTTAATGCATAATAATCATGGTGTGTAAATAAACTTTTTAAATAAATACATAATCTTTTTCACTACATACAACCCTGTTTAGTTCCCTTCATTTTTACTATATTCAACAAACTCTTTCTCTAATTGAGCCTTGGCTTGCATTATTCTGGGAATAACTGTTTCGAATCTTTCTTCCACATTCTTCTTTCTTTTTTGAATAGCATTAATACCAAGCTTCTTTAAATTCTTAATTTCAGTGTTTAGCTTTAAAATCTCCTGGTTTCTCAGCTGTTGCTTACTTTGAAGTTTTTTGTTCTTACCGATAATAAACTGTTGATCTTGTTCTGCCAATTTTAATTTATTCTTGTATTCGTTAATGGTTGCATCATAACCTGAAATAAAATCTTCCAACTCTTTAATTTGACTCAACAACTCTGCCTCTTCTGATTTATATTCGTTATAGGCCGATTTTTGTAAAGAACTTGAATCATTCAAAGACTCGTTCAAACTATCAATTTCAAGTTCTAATTGAATAACAGAGTGCTTCAAGCCTTTTAACTTTCCTGCTGTTCTAGTATCATTTCCCTGCTTACTATTTGATTTGATTTTTTGAATCTTATTCCTTAAATTAACAATCTCTTTCCGTAAGTCGGCCAATTTCTTGTTTTCATCCTTCTTAACTTTTCTATATTTGACCTTAAGGTTGTTCAAATTTTCAATTGTTGAAATCAAACTTGATTGCAATGTGTTCATCGGGTCAATTTGTGGCGATTTAGATAATACTTTTCTCGCACTTGATGAAACGGTATTGATGACACTATGATAAATCTTTTCATCTTGAGCCTTGTTAAAAATATCAATTTCGTACTGATACAACGGAGTTAATCCATAAATGCATATCATAAAAGCGTCTTCGCTATTGTCAAAACTTTCTCCATGATAGATTTCCGAATAGGGCCAGCTTATTCCGTTGATATTAATTTCAAAGCCGGCATCGAGAAACTTTTTGAATTTCAGAGAATCTATAGCTTTTAAAACCACACGAGTATCATCAATGAAAACGGCAGCAAATTTCGTATCAAAATCGGTTGATTCTGAGTCTGCTAAATTGGCATTATAATTTTGGGTTTTCGATGGCTGTCCAGCAAACAACCTGGGTCTCTCAAATATAATTCTGCAGGAAGCCAATAAAGACCAAAATGGCTGAACTGAGAACATTCTCAATACATTTTCATCCATGATTGTTGTGACCGGATTTGGCGGGATTCTTCTAGAATCATTTTCAACGTAAGAAGCAACTTTAGTGAAAGACGGTGATTTGAAATTTAAGCCATTGTCTGCTCTATTAGTGAATGGTGCTAAACAGAAGGTTTCGAAATTCTTAGCTGCGGTGGAAGAGATCTTATTAGTATTCATATCTGGCATCGAAGAAAGAGAAATACTATCATCAAGAGTAATCTCATTTAGCTCACGAAGTTTTTCAATATGTGAAGACAAAGGAGGTTCCACATTCACAATAATTTGCTCCCCGCTATCAGACACTGAAATTGAAGGAGGAGGAGCTATTTTCTTAAACTCAAGAGGTACCATGGGTGTTAAACTTGATAAATGATCCAACGTTCGAGAATAGTCTTTCAATAAAATAATTCGATTTAGAATAGGACTTATAGTTAGAATCACGACATGGATACATAAAACCAAGTAGAAATAATTCAAGATTATTGAGCATCTCTTCAAAACTAGTGACAACTTTTGTATAGACGATTCATTCAAGTCAAGATAGTGAATTGCGGCATAAATAACCAACTTATTAATAAAATGATAACTTAAAGTATTATAATAATAATTCTTATTCATATAATGATGATGGAAATATTTCTGTGATGTTAGTAGAAATGGTGAACCATTTATTTTACTGAAAAAGCCTTGGTTGAAACTTAGTTTCGGGGAGTGAATATCGTTGGTATCAATGTCATTAGCAAATTTGTCGTTATGGAGTGGGTAAGATCGTAATAGGGAGAATAGATCTCGAATTAGAGCTTTCACCTGTTTAAAATCAATTGATAAAATCCAATCTTGAATCAAATAATTAATTGCAATAACAACCGTAAAACATATTATTGAGTTCAAGAAATGGTTGCCGAGATATTTATTTTCACGTTTGTAGTTGATTTTCTTACCATTTGAATTGGAAATGGAAGAATTGGGAGGATGGTGATTAACGGTGGTGGTGGTTGTTACTTCCCCGGAAGGGCTGGCTGAGGTCATGTAGGTGATGGTGCTGGAACTTGTGGAACTGAAACCAATTAATTTTGAAGCAATGATTGACTTGGCAAGTACTACTAAATACTGTAACCAATTTTTGGGAGAAAAGTAGTAAAAAATCAACAATATGACGGAGTTGATGGAAAATATTTGTAATGAAAATCCAATCAACTTTGATTTATAATTGGAGTTTATACTGAAATGGTCATAATTGACATCCATACTTGCTCCTTTTAATAAATGTTTGGCAACAACCTTGCCGCCGATGAATTTGGACGAACCTGAGAGTATATAGGTTGTGAGAATGATACAAGATATGAACTGGGGTAATGCTAACAAAATGAACACTAATGCCACAATATCTCTGATGGAGGAAGGAGGGGAAATGTTGGTTGCATGGATAGTTTCAAAAGATGGTGGAATGGGTATTGTCAAGCCGGGTGGTGTCTGGTCGGCATTTATCAATGGAGGCCGGGAATGACTATTCCCTCTCATTCTTGCACCATGGTTCGGATTGAGATAATTATTTTTCATTGGGTTTGAGTTTCATGTGCATTCTCCAGTAGGATCAAAAGGGTTTGGTGAATAAGTAAAACCCTAGTCAAAAGGTATTGAAGGTGAAAAATAAAAATGAAACTAAATAAAAGAAATAAGAATCTAAATTTAGAACACACCGTGTTTCGGGACTAGCAAATCGTCCTTTTGTATTCAGCTCTATATTTTCACTTGAACTTTAGTCTTTGTTCAAGGATCACGAAGTGTATGTGAGTTTCTTTGTCCGGAGAAAGATTTTTGGATCTTAAAATTTCAAAATGCGTTTTACGCTGCTGCTCCAAAAAATTTGCCCTGTCAAGTCCACAGAAAAGGCAAAAAAAATAAAAGAGCACCAAGCACCGAAAAAAAGCACCATAAAAAATACGTTTAAGAAGCACACGACCGATGCATGAAAGAAAGGTTATTTCTAAGAAGTTCTTTTGTTTCCGTTAGCTTAAAACCTAGATTGTATGTAAAATTGGGAAAAGCTCTCTGAATGCCTATGTTACGACGAACTATCTTCCTTCCGCGTGGGACAGGTGTGGTGTTCCATGAACAAGGCATTAGGTAAATGTGTGGCTAATTGCACATATTTATACGGAATGGGTTAAAATACACGCTTTGTCTTGAAGAAGGTTGTGGATTTTCAAAAGAAAATTATGTTCTTTCATGGCCAGTACTTAAATCTATATCTAAATCTCCCCTGTCTTGTAGTCTAGGCAACTGAAAGGACGTGGCGGTCTCTTATTTTCAAACCTGATGTCTGATGTATGAATATCTTAAAAATGAATTTATACTTAAAGATTTGACGCACCCACTTTCGGATCAGTTACCAACGCTATATCTTTGCGATGCTTCTTCCTATATATCGAAGTAGTTTGTGCTTATCTCATCAAAGTCTTCTTCACAGGAGGTATATCTATTAGTTTCATATTTACCAGACTGGTCAACTTCATCGTGAGACATTCTTTGGTTTTCTTGACTACCATCTTCACTAGAATAATGTATACCAAATATATCGTCAAGTCTCTCTAAATCATTCTTCTTAAGTTTCTCATCGTGCAGTCCGACAACCCAAGATCTATCAAAGGAATTTTACCTGACTCAGACACATGAATGTTTTGATGCCTCACATCATTGTGTGCAATCCCCAACAGATGAGGTTCTTCGGGTCTTAACTTAATAACACTGTACATTTCTTTGTTATCCCACTTTTCTTCTGGAACCTTTTTTCCTAGATACTCAAATATATTCATTGGACCGGTCCAACCTCTCCTATAACCAGAAACAAGGAGCTTTGGAAAATTAGAAGCGAATTCCAATTTACAATGGAGTTCAGCATCGATGTTCTACGGTTCAAAATAGTTGTTTTGAATTCTCTAAGCCTTGTGATATTTTGGGTATACCCGTATTGAAGTCTCCTATCCCAAAAACAAATTCGGGAAAGTGCAAATCCAGCTTAGTTAACATGTGAACGAGATCAGGTTTTATAGTTCTTTTCTGAGCTAATAGCGGTCTTAAAGACGGCGAGGTATCAAAATAGTTGGTCACTAGCTTCCCCGGAGAGGGTATTTACCCGTCACTTCCTCCATCTCGAATCCTTAATAGGCGAGTATCCAAAAAGACTCTAGCAGTTTGGTCTTCGTCATTGAGTGTTTGAAGAAATATACTTTGCCCTACATGTTATTGCTTGCTAGTAGTAGTTTTCCTTCGACTTGCATCTGCTAGTCCAAGTACATGGGACTCATGGCGTGTCCTTACACTTCAAAAGTCGTGGTTTGCCGAACACTTTCTTTGGGCCCCTTATTTCTTCTTCAGAAGCGAAGCTTAAATGTCAGCTGCTGATTTGAATTCATCTTTATGTTCAATGGACTTCAGTAGTTAGTCTTCAATTCATTATCGGAAGAATAAAGTACCATACCGCATTTGAGCAATGTGCAGGACTAATTACATACAAACAACAATTGGTCCACCAACACCATCACAGGTCATCTAAAAGTTTTTTGATAGCCGTAAACTTGAAACTTGAGCGCAATTCAGACGTTTTGAAGCTCTTAATGCTTGTCAAGTCATGATGAACGTCAAGCCCTGCTAATTGACAAGCCGCGGCCCTCGTCATCTTACGTTTCGCGTCAATTTACAGACTCGGAATTTTTCGGCCCAATTGGGCAATTTCTGCTCTTGATATACACCGACTTCCCGATGCAGGCGAAGTCATTACACAGGAGATGGGATCAAAAAAAAAAGATGAATTATTTCTATTTTAAGCCTTGTTCCCGTGCTCATTGGTGCCTTTGACATCAACTACTACTTTAATCCGGCTCTTCCTGTCCTTTTTTCCCTCTTTTCTTTCTAACTACGTAGCTTATATTTGAATAGTCCAACATGAAAGTTCAATCCCTATTACTAGCATTAGGGTTTACACTCTGTCAAATTAGCCCTGCTTCTGCTGTGTATAAACGTGCCGGAGGTGCTGGTCCTCAAGCAAGTCATGCTCAATCCTCATCGTCGTCATCGGCCACTTCGAACTCTCAAGAAGTCAAGGTGCTTCAATTTGAAAACTTTGGATTCACCGGTTACTACAGTCAAGTCGGCTCAATGAGTAACTTGTATAGTGATGATTGTTCTTGTGAACTTGCAAGTGATAAAGTCGCTTTCTCAGGTACAAACACTCCTCTTAATGAAGAAGTCAGTGTACACTTCAGAGGTCCTTTGCAATTGAACAAATTTGCTTACTATGTTTCATCCGATTATGAGTATGGAAATGATTCTGGTGAGTGGTCAAGAAAGGCTTATTTTGATGCTTCTTCACAAACAGCCGAAAATGTCACCTTCTTAACCAAGGCAGGTAAAAATTCCACCTGTTTAGGAAAAGCCTTAACATACGCTGATTCTGATGGGATCTCTAAAGCTTCATCTTCAACCATTTTGGCTGAAGATACTTTGATCAACTCCCAAGATGAGTTCGTTATATTCTCCAATATCAGTTGTGGATCTTCTGGCTTAAGTAATGATTGTGGTGTTTATAGAGATGGAATCCCAGCCTATCATGGTTTCTATGGTACCGTCAAAATGTTCCTTTTCGAATTCAAAATGCCTACTGAATCAAAAGTCAGTGAAGATGAAGTCTCTAACTATAATATGCCTGCTATTTGGTTGTTGAATGCTCAGATTCCAAGAACTTCTCAATACTCCACCAGTGTTAATTGTTCCTGTTGGAGATCAGGATGCGGAGAATTTGATATCTTCGAAGTCATGAATACCACTGAAGCCAATCATTTGTACTCTACTATCCATGACTACCAGGGAACTGATGATATTGAAACTGGAATGGCAGTTTACGGTCACATGGCTAGAGATACTACTGGTACCATGATTGGTGGTGTTAGTTTCGACAATAAAGGTAATGCTATCACATGGTTGTCAAATTCGACCTCCTTCAACGAGTCTATCTCTGCTAGTGATCTCAATAATTGGATCGGAGGAGATGGAACTATAGCTACTGACTCCTTATCTTCTGTTTCTGCTGCTGTTCCCTCATCGTCCTCATCTTCTCTGTCGAAGAAGAGCAATGGTTACGCTGTCGTTCACAAAACATCCAGTATTAACTTGATTCTTGTATCTATCTTCTCAGCTTTTATGAATATGTTATTATGACCATTATAACTGGATCTGTTGGTTTTTTATATAATTTTTATTGTGGTACTTTATAAACATTCATCCATTTGGAAATTTCGCAGAAATAATAGGCATTGTCAGATTTTTGCATAGAATAATTGAAATATAGACAAAATTGTAAAATGGTTGATCATTTTGAGAGATATAGTTGCTGCAACATGTAACTATGCACAATTATTCAATACGCTGAATCCAAGTGATTCGCTAAATATCGGCTGAGATAGTAAGTCCACAGCTTCAGGTCTGAAATTAGTCCAATGTTATTTTGTTCTGTTTTGAGCGATAAAGATAAAAAAAAACTGCTAGTACTAATTGTGCATGTTCGATAAGAAGAAAAAATATCCTCTACCAGACATCCCCCTTCCCTTAAACGCATAAAATCGAATATTGAAAACATAATAAAGATCCTTGAATCGAAGAAGATGGTTTGCAGGTAAGCGAAAGAAGACTTTCTTTTGTTCTTTTCGTTATTATTTGTCATAGTCCCTAAGGCCATCGACGTCATCAATTCAAGCGTATTACTACGCTTTCTAGTAATGACACACGAATATTTTTCGTATGGATGCGAAGATTGCTTCTCTTTTCTTCAATTACATTACCCAATTAGTAACCATGCAGCAAAAGCTAAACAATACTTGAAATAGGTGAACAATATTCTCCGGTAACGTGGGAAAATTATGAGTCAACAATAAACGAGA
>JAJMOA010000005.1:0-16044 GCA_030449045.1 Isabelozyma pseudorhagii
AGGCTGGTTAAAGGCTGGTTAGAATTTACCGAATAGGTGAATTCTAAATTCCATGAAAAGCATATAAGGAGCAACATTTCCTCTAGTTTTATATATTTCGGTTTTTATAATTATCAAGTATATTATCTTTATATAATATAAATAAATTGTTTTCAAGCTAATCAAAATCAAGATGGATCAAATCGAGAAAGTTCAACAAACAACAACGATTCGTTCGTTTTAAAAATTGAGGTCCATTTTTGCCACCAATTTGCACAATTCTTTTATATTTTACAAAAAACTTGGTAAAATTCCGAAAATGCGAGAAAAAACACATCTCACTCAGTATTAGATGTAAACAGTAATTCTCCAACATTGAATTCCTATGCTGTACCATCAGAGACTTTAGCACTAGAGTGACCATTGGAGCAGTCAATCGGACCAGTCTCCTTTAAAAGATTCAGAATATAATCACTTAGAGTTAATTTCATGATGTGTCATTTTTGTGAAACATTCATACTCTTTGTAAATCCTAGGTTTTCCTCTCAAGCAGATTCATCAACTGTTGATTAGTATCTTGAAAGACAGCCCGAGAAGCAACTAGCAGAAATTCGATTGATTTTTCATATTTCCTATAGTATGAATAATGTGTATATTCATTGCATAAAAAGCCTCCCTTAACCAATACTTCATGTATCTTCTCCTTCCATTTCAGGGGGCACTTACTTTAAAAAATATAGGGAAATTTGTTACCTCAAAACTATCCTTACCTATCCTTCCGTTTATTTCATACAAATCACTTCACTTATCCTCCTTCGAGAAAAGCAGTAAGGAAACTGATTGATGAATTTCTAAGTTTCGTATAGCGGGACTAAATGTTTCTCCATAATTTATACCTTTCACATGAATAGAGCCTTGAGCCACTTACCTAGCTTTATATGTCCCATTAGATTTTAAAGCAAACATACCACAGGTCTTCTTCTATGTGGAGGATATGGTGTTAAACGGAAAGTTTTATTTTCGTCAAAGTGCAGCTTTTCTTACTCACAAGCTGCTATCAGTTTGTTTGTATGTGGAGGTTTCTTTGTTCGTTTAAAAGTAGGAATAATATAGTATCCAAGTTCGAAATGTTGCTAGATTCTACAACAATTAATGGGAAGACTTTGGCCTCCAAACCCTTTTAATCTTATCAACTAACTTCTTGGGTTTTGGCTTTGCTGGTATCATGAGAAGGTTCATAATTCGCCTAATCAAATCTATTTGACCATCTATCTTACCTACTTTGGCTTTGAAGATTTCACTAATTTGGCTTGTCTATGTTCATAGGATCGTCTCTTTTTTTAACGGGAGCCACGAAAGAACCTCGTGGAACATACTGGTTTGTATTGCATAAACTACTTTGGACAACAACACATCATTGATACTAAACAAGTGAGTGTCAAATAAGCGAATTAATGCAGATGGTACTCTATCGTCACTAGCACTTTCGATTCATGTTTATCAGCATTTATTATAGGACAAAAGTATCATTTTCGATTTAATAAATAGAGGTTTATGTCTTTGTTCAATACCTATCAGATTATTAATGTATCTGAAGCCAACAATATCATTCTGACCCCTGACAGCTCTAGACATTTCAAAAAGTTTGCCTTTTCGATTGTGCACTAGAAATTCGTAAAAAAACGTCAAATGAAGTACCACAACCAAATATTAGAGCGCAGAATATGGACTTGATCATTTTCACCTTATTATAAGATCTTGCGATGAAAATGATACAGCGTGTGCTTTGGTCAGTTTAGAGGCATATGATAACGCAACAAAATGGCTTTATGAGTTGGATCTTGAAGAGAATACGTGTTTTTGAAGTCTTTTAAATGCTTCATTCCATCAAGGGTTGACAAGAAAAGATTCAAAAGGAATCAGAGATCTATGAAACCTATATAAATTTACAGGGAAAGCTTTGTTTCAGTGGATTATTGCTGACAATTCAACAGATGCAATATTGCAGATACTGAAGAAGCTGTACCAGACTATATTTCTAGGGATTACACTATTTGAGAAATAATGCTGTAGAATATTCTTGATGTCGTTAGTTTATGCATAATTTAAGGTAATGAAAGTAATATCCCAATGTATTGCAGTTGAAGAGTTATCTTTTAGGATCAATACCATCTCGTGTTTGAAAATCTATTGTAGAATCATCAAGTAAAAGACGAGTCAGATATTTATGATATTCATATATTGTTATCATGCTATCTACTCTCAAAGTCATTCATTTAGTAGAGATATATATCAACAAATTCAATATAGGTCAGCATCCTTATTAAAAGCTCACTGGAATTAATACATCGGAACGAGCAAATTTTTTACCCAATATGATGTGTAACCAAAACCTTATTATAAAACTGAAATGAACTGGTTCTAGCAGCTTAAAATCTCCCGTTGTATTCTTTTTCATTCCATGTCTCTTATGGAATTTGATATTAAGAAAATCTTTGCAGAGGACTTAACTACTCTCAGTAATAATTCTCTGAAAAAGATTAATATCCACAATGTAATTACTCTCCTAAATTTCCCTTTTCAAACCATAAAACAAATCAAAACCGCACGCACACCTTCCCAGGTACACCTTTAGTTGCTATCACCTTTCACGAGTTAGAACTATTTTTTGAATCTGCTTATTCAGATTTTGAATTCTAAGCTACAAGATAATTTTATCACATTAGAACTCTTGATGCTTTGGTGAAAACTATATCGTTGAATAAAATTGCTTTAAACCACCATTGATTGTTTTTCTATGGAGTATGACTTCCAGTTCCAGAATATGAGTGAGTTTATCTATAAATGAGGTCAGACTCTGAAAGAAGTAGTTTCAGAGAAAAAGAAGCTAATAGAGAAGCAAATTTGAATGGCTTAAAAAAAATATTCCCATACTTATCGCATTGAAGTATAAGTATATGGAAGTGATTTTCTCCTTTTGTAAAAATCAGCTTTAGTAATGTTCCCTTTTTTCATTTTGGTTTTTGCAGCGATTTTTTCAAGTTTAATGTAATTTTAGCATAAATGATAAAAAACTCATCGAAAAAAATCTACTCCTACTTTCACAATTAATTGAATTCCCAAAATTAGAATCCCTTTGCTATGGATTGTATGAGTGCTCCACCTAACTAGCATCATCATTTTTGAGTAATAAGCTCATCAAGAGCACTAGAATTGTCTCTAGAGTGAATTCCCTTCAGGAGAAAAGCAAATGAATAAATTATACGAGCATTATTCCATTACATTCGGTAAACGGAGTTTTTATGAGGACTATACAGGTTTACTTAAGAAGAAGAATTACTAGAATATTGAAAGTTTGATGGGATACTTATCTCACAAAGCCATTTGATACAGTCAGATACATATTAGATTGGTCAAAAGAGGCTACTTTTGAGAACCTTATCTGGAATTTGGGACTAAAAAAGTCTAGGAAAGCAAGATATTAATTATCAGATTTCTCTGTTAGCCAGCTCACTTGGTTTCCAATAAAGGTGCACAAATCAGTAATTTCATGCTTTCTGAAATGAACAAAAAATATCTTTCGTTCGCAAAGAATCTTATGAATGGCTTTCCATTGTTCTGCCTCAAAATCAATTTCTTGAACCGCAGAGGAATCTGCCCCTTCGAGATCTTTGGAATATTTCAAATTACCATAGAGCCTATACTTAATTCGATTCTTTTCCTTATCGTAGAGGTCTTCTCTTCCTAATAGATCTATAGGATCCAATTTAGGGTAATTGCAATGAATAGCGAAGAGGGGAACATCATTGTGCGAATCAAATGAATCTTTCAGAATTTTACGGAGATCTTCGACTTGCTCGTCTAATGGTTTTGGTGGCCCGGTATTATAGCCATCAACTATCTTTTCATTGAATAGCTTGACATCAGCAAGAGCATCTTTTTGTCCCATAGCTACACCTTGGAATTTACCGTTGGCATCGAGATAACCAAATGTCTTGATGAAGGACTTTACCTGATAGAACTTTTGTTTGGCTACGGTAGCAGCAGCAACAAAAGTATCTTTGTCGCCTTCCCCTTGTTCTCCCAATGAAAATAATTTATAGTACAAATTTGGCCCGTAAATATTGTAGTAAAGAGCCATCAATAGAGTCTTTCCATGAGTAGCTTTATCAATAAATAGTTGTCCTGACTCAGTAGATAAACTTGGAATTGTTCCGTCTAAATCATGAAATGGGACATTTTCAATATCGCTTTGTTTTAGATTAGAACGCTCAGTAGCAGGAACATTTAGTGGGAAACGATTATACCTTACTCTCTTTAGTTCGTTGACTTTGACATTGGCAATATCATAGAATACAGGAGAGATGGTTCGCTCCCAGTAGTCTGGCCAAGTGATCATACCATACTTTTTAAACAACAGACTTTCGAAGACTTTATCAGGATTTTTCACTACTATATTATCAGAATCCAACAAAAGAATATTCTGGAAAGAGGAAGTCATTAAAGCTAGAGACTTGAATTGATAATTTTGAAGTTTCTTGGACCAATTCAACATGACTGTGGAACCCAATTTATCAGGGATCACAACGCAGGCAGCATTCATATTTGGTAAAACTTCATTACAAAACTCTTTCTCTTTTTCGTAATCAGAAAACTTGGGCATCATGATCTCCACGGGCAACTTAGAGCCTGCTTCTCTTAGAGCCACCAACGACAAATACGATAACCACGAGAATCTTCCTCCTCCAACAAACACCACTCCAGTAGTATCCTTCTTGAAGGTAATATCAGCTAAGCCTGTTGGTAACTGACTCATGATGTTCTTATGTTTTTCCTTAAGTTCATTATAAACTTCTTCGGAAATGTATGCTTTGGAAAGGAAGTTTTCTTTTGTGTGTGATCCACCCTTTTGTTGTGACTTATCAATGTATTGAATAGCCTTGGGAACATCTTTGTCACTAAGGTTCAAGGCATTTTTATCCAACACGCTGAAAACCGAATTCCAGAATTGGTGGATGGGTTTGACTTCAAATTTGCCAACGTCTGGCTTTTCATTATAGGTAATGGTATCAGCTTGGTTTTCATTACCAAAGATATTGTAGGAGCTTCCGTATTTGTTGATTGAATCCTTCAAGTACATATAATGCCTTTCATCGGAAGCACTCTTTGCTGTGAATAGGATAAATCCAAGTACAACACCAATGAGGAGAAGTCTTATACGACTTTTGGTGAGTCGGAAACGTGCAATCATGGAGAGATGACGGCGTATATCTAGAAAAGACCGAACAAAAAAAGAATTAGAAGAAGGTTGAAGGAAAACGCGCGCGAGTGTAGAAAGCTGCAGTAGTGAGGATTATTACAAGTTCTGAATGTTCTCAACTCAACAGATGAGATATTGATGAAGGGACAAAGTACGTGCTCAACCCTTTTTTCACTCTAGAAAAGTAACAGTCAACAATCCCTGAACATCGCTTCTAGAAAGCCCTACAACAAAATAACTCAAAGGGTAATTTTCTAAAAGTAACACGGTACTTTCATTCATTTTTTAACTAGCCAAAGGTCGGGGAGTTATAACGATGTCTTATAATGGAATTGGCTTACAAACGGCTAGAGGTTCTGGAACCTCAGGGTATGTGCAACGAAATATAGCTGGAGGAAAAGATGGACAGGCCAATAAAGACGAGAAATTAGGACACCATAAGTCAAGAAAACTTCAACAGCAACTTGAACGGCAGAAGCAAAGACATGAAGAGTCACAGGCGGTCAAGAAATTGGCGAAAACGGAACTTCTTGATCACGATGCGAAGAGAAAGATCGAAATCAAATGCATGGAATTGAGAGATAAGCTAGAGGATGAAAGCGAAGATGAGGATATTATAGAGGAACAAGTGAGGAAACTACGAGCACATCTCACCAATGGTGCAGAGAATACTGAGACAAAGGTAGATTTTCAGACAAAGGTAGCCTCAGGTAAGGTAGAGGTGGATTCAGAGAAGGCAAGGGAGAACCCGGAAAGGGCAAAGAAAGATTCAAAAAGGACAAAGGAAAAGAATTTAGGGATGGAGAATATGAAAGAGGAGACACCAAGCAAGAGATCAAAAAAGTCGGTCGCATCATCCAATACATACAGCTACGTTCCAAGATATTCTGAGCGAAGTTAGTACGTTCAACATCCTAGCTGGAAAAAGAACCTTGAGTGTTCTCAAAACTCTTTACATTATGATTGAGCTCGTGTTAGATTTAAACCTTGAAGAAGCAAATATCTGAATCATCGATACCACTTCTTAAATATTGCTTCTTCGAGAGAGAAATTACAATGTTCCATTAAGTGTTCTTCCCATAACAACAAGTTAGAACAACCTTCAGGTGAATCCTACATATATACAGATGCATCCCAAATATAATATACTGGAAATTCTCCTATCACATAAATTCATTTAACGAGTAGATACGATCCAATATTTACGACTTCTTTTACATCATTGTACATCAGGTACGGTTGTCGACTCAGACTTCAAATCAACATAGGCGATCTCATCATTGACGACATTGTCGTCGAATTGCAAATCTTTTTTAGTAACTTCAGTAAATTCCTCCTCATCTTCTTTCTCTTCATCATCATTTACTTCTTGTTTAGGTCCTGTCATCAATGCATTGATCTCACCAGCACTTTTTTGTTCGGCTGAGTCACCATGAAAAATTGTAGTCTTTTCGACTATAGGCGACGATTCGTGGCTAGCTTCTGAAGTATGGGGATTTGGTTTTCCATCGGAGGTATAGTTTTGAAATTCTATTTTAGCTTCTTTCTCTGCTTCTTCCACCTTTGTGAAATCCTTTGTAGGCACATCCTTTGCTTCTTCCTCGTTCACTTGATCTTTCACCGTGTCTTGTGCCTGTATGGTGCGTTTCATCGAATCTTCAGCATGTGTTTCTGGGACTTCATCGGCCGCGATTCCTTCCGCAGATACTTTATCTTCCACAGATGCTTTTTTCTCAACTGGTATCTCAACTGCTTCTTCTTCTTCGACTGGTTCATTTACAAGTCCATCTCCTTCGACAAGCTCCCTGTCTTCGAATAGTTGATTTTCTTCCGATTGTACCTTTTCATCTAATGGTATCGATGCTTCGTTTTTTTCTTCAACCTCTTTTTCATTTATAACCTGTGTTTTTTCAAATTTCACGTTCCAAATATCCTCAGCAAATATCTCAAATCTTGATTTGACTTCCATATTAATCGGCTTCTTCAAAGCATTTGGTAATTTCTTTCCTTTTGGACCCTTTGCACGAGTGCTTCTTGGAGCAATTTTGGTTTCCTCTTTTACTGGTGCATGTTCTTCGTCAGTTTCTCCCTTTTGCTCCTCTTCTGCTGCTGGTTTAGGTATTGGCGCTGCCATTCCCGGTAATGGAATACCTCTTCCCATCATGCCTCTCAAACTTTCAGCAAATTTGACTTTATCTGAAGATAACCCTCCAGGAGCTCTGGCAGGTTTATTAGAAGGCTCTCTGTTGAAAGAGGATGGTTTTTCAACAGGTTCTTGATTGAACATCTGTTGAAATGCTGCAATTTTGGACGATAACTTTTTAGGCTTTGGCGGAGGGGCTTTTGGTTTCAAATCTGTTGCTGATTCTGAGGATGAAGAAGCGGGATTCCTCGAACTTGCCTCAACTTTCTTGGGATGTGGTGGAATTTCTGGGAGAGAAGAAGTTGGTGCATGTCCAGGATCCTTGAAGGAAGCTAAATCGTCGGATGACTTTTTGTCGGAAGTTTCAGAGATGACTGTGGAGATAGGTTCTCTCTTTTCTTCACTGTCAACTGAGGCTACCGCTTTCGCTGGCCTTTGAGGAATTATAGGATGAACCTTTTCGTCGGTCTTTTCGACAGGCTCATTGCCGGTGTCTACTTTCTTAATAGGTTTGGCAGGTCTTTGGGGAATAATTGGAGAGGAAATGCTTTCAACAGGACTACCAGTGTCAACTTCAGATACAGATTTAAACGGTACCGGAGATGCAGATGTGTTCGTGTCACCTTTTGACAAGGTATCAATGACATTTGAAGGTTTTACTGGTCTTTTGGGGATAATTGGGGAAGAAGAGCGGTTGGACTCAAGGATTGGCCTTTCGGGCCTAAGGGGTATAATTGGTTCCTTTGGCTTAGTTTGAGCCGGTTCTGTTTCTTCTGATTCATGATTTTCCAAGCTTGCAAAAGCAGAATCGTCATTATCCTGAACAGTTTCTTGGTCATCATCAAAACTAGTAGTATCAGACCCAGCACCGGGCACCGCATCATCTTCGAAGTCGTCTTTGAAGGAGACTTTGGTATTGGAATTACCGGGAGTCTTCTCTCCATCATTATCTCCACCAGACTTAACACTTGACTGACAGTTCAACGGGGCTTCAATATCATCATCTTCGTCTCCATAGTCTTCAATGATAGCATTGGCATCCACAGAAGTGTCAGGGACCGATGTGTCGCTTTCAACAGCTTCAGGAGTATCAATGACCTCATTGGTCGTAGCTTCAGCAGTGACGGGGACTTCATCGGCCGCTGGTTCAAGGTCCTCAGTCGCGTCGGGGGTCGTCTCAGGAATGGCATGAGGAGTGAGGTCCGCAGATGTATCAACAGTGGAAGTTACAGAAGTGGAGGAGGTGGTGGACTTTCTGGTAGGTCGTTGGGGTATTACTGGGATGCGTTCGCTATCAATTGGGTCCACCGTCAGATCTGATAGAGTGGTGCCCGTGTCTGTCCTGGCTATAGGTCTTCGTGGAACAGCTGGAGTATCTACGGGGGCTTCAGGACCACTTGCGTTTTCGACCGGAGTGGACGCTTTAGCAGATGGACGCTTAGGGATGATTGGAATAGATGATTGGTCCAGCATAGTGATTGAATTGTTGCCAGCACGAAGAAAGTAGAGGAAGAAATCAGGCTTTTTCCTTGTTTCGCGCTGGTCTGGGGAAAAAGGGAAGGAAGCTTTGTGTTATGGAAAGTGACCTTAGTCAACCAATTTACAGAGAGGCAGAAAGCGTTTTATGTATTAGACATGACTATACCACTGAAGAGCCTTTAGAGATGAGCCGATGATGAACTATTTGTAGATGACAACGGAGACGCGAAGTGGTGCTGAGCTTTATAATTAAGGTGAAGTAGGGTAGAAAAGCAGGCCTAAGAGTAGTTCAATCTGAAAATATCGTTGAAAACGTAGTAGGAGTTACCTTCAGGGATTAAGTGGAACACTTGAGAATAACGCTGAGGGTTTTCTTCGTTGTCAATCATCAAATCACCGGTGACCATGACCAAAATATCACCATTTGGCGAACCGGGTTGAGCATCCAAGGTAGAGATTCTATGAGAGACTTTTTGGAATGGTAAAGACACCAATTTCTCAATGATATCTTTGGCTCCTTGCATTTGGGAGCTTTCGAAAGTTAACATCGATTGTTCTCTGTATAAGTTACCCAATTGGGTTCTATCAGAGTCGAATTGTTGGTAGTAGAACTTACAGAATTCAGTAGCAACAGAGTTAAAGTCTGCAAAATGTTAGTATTCATGTATTTGATGAAGATCAATTACGGTTCATTTACTTACCAGACATCGTTCTAGGCAGATGGGGTTAGTTAGAGAAGTGGAAAGAAGGAGTTCCTGAAGGAAAAAAACTGTACATAACGAGTGAAAACTTCCCGGACCCAGATTTACTGCGACAGAAGACCACCAAACTTAGGATTATCTATGGCATTCCATGCTGAAAATTACATTACAATTCATACACCGTAGATTAAATCTTTTTATATACCAACATCATACAAACCATATACAATTCCTATAAAAGCTGTGAATAATGCTCAAGCAACTCTTACACAAGCTGGGAGTAATCCTTGAATACGTCTTTCATATGAGTGTTTGTAATCTTTCCTCTTCTTGACTTCTTCTTCTTCTTCTCCTGCTGAGGAGCCTTTTTCTTGATCAACTGGGGGTCGGCCCCCGTGGGTTTCAAGCTTTGGTCGATTAATGCTTGGTACAAGTTATCTGAGTCTGGAATCTTGATGTTGGACCACATCTCACAGAATTCCTCGTCGATCAATCCCAATTCTCCTCCCAAATTAGCCCAAACCAATCTTGGCGAATTCTCCTTTTTATTTCTTAAGACCAAGATCTTGTTTTCTGCCTCAAGTTCATTGATGGCTTGCAAGCAACCAGCCCATCCATCCCGCAATTCTTTGACGGACGTACCTTTAAATGTTGGCTGGGATCTGAGAAAATCAAGTAAATCGTCAGCGTTCTTGATATTATGCAACGACACGTATTCTAAAGTATTCTGATTAGGATCATACTTAATTCGGTCTATTTCTATTAATAATGGAAGTAATGTATCCGTAATGTCAAATGTTAGATAATTTTGGAGCTTAGATACTGGAATGGGGTGATCATGCTCCTTTACGAATTCCACCGCTAGATGAAGGCGGGTCGATAAATGTGATCCAGATATTTCACTTGGCTGTGCCTTTTGTCTCTTGATGGCTTCACTTACGGCATCCTGTTTGGGCCGTTTGGTTCTTTCATTGTTGAGGTGATCCCTCGACGGTGAGGATGGTTGTTTGATAGGTACTTTGGCCGGTGTAACTGATCGTTTACTTACAACAGTTGGTCCGCTTCTGATTTTGTTCTTGAAGGCTGACAACTGTGCCGATAAGTCTGACATATTTCCCACTAACTCCCACGAAGTAAAAGTTCAACTGGTTGATACTCAATCCCACAGAAAAATAAGTACCTGAACACCAGATCCGTACATACAAACCAAAGACCCATACACCATATAATTCATTCTCTTGGATGTTTTAATGGAGACCCGGAGTTAATGAGCGTCCTCTATCATAAATGATCAAATTTGATTCTTCTTCGATAATGAGGTTGTTCTATTGGTGAATCTGTTGCAATAACTTCTTCAAAGGCTTTGATAGACGGAACAATTGTATTGGTGAACGAGAACACTGTCGGAGTCATTTCAACATTGGGTTTAGAATTGCCAACTCCCTTGGAGCAACCTATAAAACGTATCCTCCTCCTTGCAAATTTCATGGATCATCATCTCCTTCTTGTTCAGGTGAAACCATCGTTGCAAGCAGGATGAAAATTACTCACACATTCTCAGCCTTTCACAAGGGAAAAATAATGAGAAGCAGAAAAAAGTCTGAAAAATTTCTGTTCTGTTTTGGTCTCTTCTTTTCAAACTACGGACGTTGAATAACCCTTTTATCACCAAACGAGCGTTAACAGTCATGGGCTCAAAGATAGAAGCGGTATGTTCAGCTTTCCAGATCAAACTTTTAGCCAGCTTTAAAACCATCGCTGTTGGAGGTTGCCGCTAACTTTCTAGTTGGGTCCGGCCAATCCATGAAATGGTGATGACCTAATGTCTGGTACATATCTATAGAAGCAAAGCAAAGCATTGAATCACATTTCTTATCTACTAGTCATTTTCAGAATCAATTTTATTCTATTAAACCAATGAACACCGGGCCTGGGCCCAGCCCGACTAATGAACTATAGAAATAAAGGACTACAATAAGTAGATTTCAGGACTGGCCCGAATTATGAATTATATAAAGAGGAGACTACAATAAGTAGTTTTCACCAATCAGCCCTCTCCTGATTCTTTCTCTTCTCATGAAATCTTCAAAATTATCAAGTAGTTCGTCATTGATGATTTTATGTGCCAATTCTTGGCCACTTCTCTTATTCAAATCAATCAATGTAGCCCATTGTAAATTCTTATACATTCCAGAATCGGTTAAATCAATAACCAACTTTTCTCCAGTTTTCTGTTCCATCAGAATGTAACTGTCGTCATCACTGAAGGATTCAAAATCACTTTCTTCTTCTGAGACCAAGTCAAGTTGATCTTTTAATAAGTGTTGGAAAAAGACTTGGACAAGTTTCTTATTTAACCAAATCATGGATGATAAATTGATATACTTCAAATTTTGGTTAAACGAGTGATTGAAGTAATGATTGTTGATGTGACTATTGCCGATGGAATAATTTTTCACTGCCTTATTAGACTGAATCTTGATTATTGCAGCCAATAATTCTTCTTCGTTCAAAGTCGATAAATATTTGCTGTTAATTGCTTTCAAGTTCAAGTCACTCAAATAAACTTTTCCGTCTCCTTTGGACATATAAGAAATATCATTCACAGTAGCAGGTAGTGGTGGTAGCAAACTATTATACTTGATAATTGGTTTGGAAAAGGTAGGAGTGGAAAACAATGAAGAAGAAGAAGAAGCAGGTTGATTGTTGTTCAAGTTGTTGCTGAAAAACTGGTCTTGAAGTTGTGGAGGTGGAGGTTGGTAATGTACATTAACCGATGCTGTTGATTGGGTATCAACATCATTTCCCAAGTTAAGATCGTTATTAATATTGATAGATCTGTTCGAACTGGAAGTGTTAGGGAAATAAAAGGAAGATTTACAGGACTCAATGTCAGAGAGTGAATCTGAAGGGGAAACCAAATTATCAATGGTTTTAACAATATCTTTTGGGAAATTACTCATTAAGTCAAAATTTTGATACTTGTAGGTCATTGATTTGGTTATCTCATAATCAATTGATAATGATAAGTTTGCCAAATTCAAGGAATTCAAATTCGGGCATAAATTAATCAAGTGTAGAATATGTCCGATAGGAACATCTTTGGAATTAGCATAATTAAGAAGGAACTTATTAATTGAGGGGTGATGAGCTGGCTTATAAGTAGAACCATTGGCTTCACTACATTTGCTGTGGCCGAGATCCAAGACAAAGTCTTTGGGAGGACGATAATTTTTCATCAGTGTATCACACTTATGACGTTTCCCTGGTTTCAAGAATTTTGAAAACCGGGACATTTTATTGATTGAGTTATTTGACTTCAAGGATGCTTGATACGATTTTAAGGATTTCATGGACTTATTGGAGATCTGAGAATTCGAGGATATCTTGGTAAGATTATTGGACGAAGGTGGATGGTGAATAGTATACAATGGGTTATTCTTATACTTCCAATCCCTCCAGCCAGCCATTATTTTTGGTTGGACAAGAGAACTGTTGGTTGCAGAAGTAGTTAAGGAATCTTCAAAATAGTCTTCGGTAACATTTCCATCAGCTTCATTTATTTGGTGACGATTGCGACTCGTAGCTAGGGCATTTTCGTATTCTTCCAATTCGAAGTTTCCAGGTTTGATGTTAGATAAATCAATTGATTGTACAAGATAGCCGACGTCTGAATTCAATCTTAAGTAAGTTATGAATTGACTGAATCTGTAGGTTGACGAAAAGGATAAGTTGGCGTAAAGGAAAGGTTTTGCTAATTGATAGAATTGTTTGTTAACGTACAAACAGATTCTGTAGGTGTCAAAATCATCGATAAGATCAAAAATATGGATCAAGATTTCGATTGGGAGTTTTTTGAATTGGACAGGGGCTGGTTTAGGTACATGTTGCTGGTACTGATGGGTGTATAACTTCAACTGATTCAGAATACTTGTCCCTACCGAGGCATTGTTAATTTTCATGGATAACAAGGAAGTTCTTCTGCTGACATCGGATAACAATGATTTATACTTCATTTTGATCTTGGAGGTTTTATTGGAGCCAAGATAGCTCTCGGGGCTATTGTTTTTGGCAGCATTGATCAACCGAATGGAATTAAGCTCATTTTGGGAAATGGGGACTAACTTGTGAGTTCGATAGTCATATCTTGCGTTAGGTGTGAGGAGTGATCGATAAGGGGGGAGATGATCATGGAAATCCGTAGGATTTACTGTAGCCATCAATACTGTAATGATAGTGTCTGCTAATTGAAAAGGATAAGAAATATGTTTTTTCTCACACGAATATATACAATTAAAATTAATCACTCACGTAGTGTGATGAGGGAAAATTGTGGGGGAGGGGAGACGAGGGGCAAGCAGCAAACTTATTAGCCAAATCTCACGTCTCGATTAAACTAATGTGGAACAGTAAAAGAAGGACGAGATGATTGCTCCGAAGCAAAAGGTCTTTTGAGCAAAGAAAAAAAAAAAGGAGTAGCTTTTAAACAGTAATCAGTCACATTTGCGATGTGGCGGAGATGATTGTGTTTGTTTAAGGTAATTACATATACTAATCCGGTAATGTTAGGGTCGGAGGTTACAGATTAGGGGTTAGAGGGGGTGCGGGCTCAGCCATGGTATTGGAGAAGGGGGTGCTACAAGGCAGTGATCTTAACGAAAATCGGTGGTGCCATTAACTTGTTTGTTATTGTCTCAAGGTTACAGCAAAGCTCTTATCGGAATTTTTTCTTAATAGGGGGCGAGTGTTTTGGGTGTGATTATTTTTAGTTTGTTAGGCAAAGTGAGACTCGGAACCGCATGAGGTTAGGGGTAGGGTGCACGGGTGGGAAAAACGGAAACCCGATGACAGGGGCCTACAGGTGTATGGGGTGAATTCTGATTTTGTGATTCGAATCGGTTTCCCGATCGGGATATGGGCTGCAATTGCAATTTGCACCTAGTCATCTATAGAGAAGAGAAGATAGACGTATATGTTGACTATTGCCCCGCCATAAAATCTTAATCTCAAGGCCTGCTTCTCACAGATCGTGAGGCTGACTTACTGCATGTGATGTGAATCATACGAAGACCATATCTTGAGGTTCACCCAATGCATACGTTGTGACCCATAAATTAGCCATATTGGGGGACGCTCAAAGTACCCAACACTATCAGCAATAAGACCCATACACTAGCACCTACCTGTTGTGTTCGGTTGCACTTGCCTAGAAGAGTGCTAGACAGTTGGCGACTACTGAAAAAGCAACAAAACCACCACCATAATAAGCAGGTTTTAACTCACCCCCGCTTACGAAGCATTGTGCCTATGTGAAATACGAGTATGTCGACTCACTTAAAACCGTGTACACCCACTTATTCACTCATCCGCTGTTTCCACGATTTTTGTTTGTTTATTTTACCTGTTGTGCTTGCTATTGCGTTTTGACTCTATGACATCAGTTATTAAGCATAGGCAGTAGTTTGAAACGATATTTTATGCCATTTTTAAGTTCTTGCAATACTGGATGAATGCTCCACGTAGGGTATAGTTGTCGGCTTGATTTTTGTTATAACAAATTCAGTAGCGATCATATCCTCCTCGGCTGCTGAAGAGTTAGCCAAAAAACCGCGGTTTAGCCCTTCGAGCATTATATTCTCTACATAGGAACAAAGAAACTCTAATTATTAAGCTTTTTTAGTCTCTCGATTTAGCACGCTCTGCAGCTGCTATTGTCTGCAGCTGCTTTTGTCTATTCACATCACCGTGTGTTGTTGATTTGTTCATTTTCTCATCGGACTTCATCGTGATATAGTGAGAAGCGACTAGGCATATCTCTAGTATCACTGTCAAAGATAGCCGTGATTGACTTAGAAGAGCCACTACTGGGTGGAGTTTGATCAGATACTCGGAAACCACTATTTAACGCGAGCTGCTGTCAACCCATTTTGGCTAAATACAAGTGAATTCAGGGCTTTCATGCCATTTACTAGAATTTCTTTGTCTTCTGTAGATCGAAGAATTTCAGAGGTACATGGTCTCTGACACAGACGAAGCATCGACACATAATATTTTGATAGAAGAGAGAGGTACGGGTTGGGTGATATAATACTTGCTGAACAAACGCAAAACCTCGGCGTCATCGATTTTACCTCTTTCTAGAACAAGCTAATAAGTAGTGGAAGTTACATCATTAGTATTATTATGCTTTTATTCCTAATCGACTCTTGATGTCAAAAAGCTTAAATATGAGACATAAATGCCAGCCCGTCGTACAAGCTTCTCGTAAGTTATACTAATATTGGACCTCTATCACTTCCAGTTGCATCATATATGCCTTTCCCTTGCCTAGACAATCCGAAAATAACAATTTCTAGGATGATTCTTCTGAAAGCCTGCCATGAAAGTTTCATAGCTCCGTGATGATTTCCACGCGTTATTGCTTGCTCTACTACTGGCCGAAACATCAGCTAAGATTTCCTATACAGATTGTAAACGACGGT